>JACYFF010031958.1:7126253-7137899 GCA_017589665.1 Selenicereus undatus | reverse complement strand
TGTGTGTGTGTGTGTGTGTGTGTGTGTGTGTGTGTGTGTGTGTGTGTGTGTGTGTGTACAGAGATATACACACACACATGGATGTGTGTGTGTGTGTGTAGTGAGGGTGTGTGTGTATGTGAGCGCGGTAGAGAGAGAATCAAGGAGAGAGGGCTTAAAAAATAGCAGTAGAAAAGGTACAAAGGGGAAAAGAAAGAGAATAGAAACACAAATAAAGGAGGAGAAAATAAGGATGAAGAATAGAAACACAAATAAAGGAGGAGGAAAAGAGAAGTTAACAAAGGGAAAAATAATTATTGAAGAAACATAAAAGAAGGGCATTAGTTAATAAGGAAAATGGCAAAGGAAGGAAGATAAAATAAAAAGAGGAAGAAGTAGAAAGAGATGAAGAAAGGGAAGATCAAATGAAAAAGAAAGTACAAAAAGACAAATGAGAATATGAGAGAGAGAGGAAAGAAGGTCGAAGAAAAAATGATATTGAGGAAAAGGAGGAGACAAAGAAAGGGAAAACAAAGCAAATGAAACAGAAGAAGAGGTGCACAAGAAAGGGAACATTTAGAACGAGAATGAGGAGAACAACGAGAAGAAAGTGGAATAAAAGTGATGGAGGTGGAGGGAAAAGGGAGAGAAATAGAGAATTAAGAGAAGAGCAAAAGGTAAAGAGAAAGAATGACAAAGGTGAAATGAAGTAAATAAGAGAAAAAGCAGAAGAAGCGAGGGAAGGAGATAACAAGGAGAACGAGAAGGCAAAAGGAGATAAAAAAACAAGATACAGTACAATAAACAAAAGGTAATGATAAAAAGACATGACAAGCAAAAAGGAAAATGAGGAAGTGTAGAAAAAGAAAAAAATGATGAAACACAAAGAAGAGGAAGAGGAGGAGGAGAGGAGCAACAAAAAAAAAGTGGGGGAAAAGACAAAGGATAAGGAGACAAAAAAAAGCAATATAAAAAGAAAGAAAATAATACAAAGGAGAAAAGAAGAGGAGGGAGTAGGAACAAAAGGCAACAAAGAAAAAGAATGAAAGAAAGAGAAAAAAGGTAAGGAAAAAAAAAGAAAAGGAAGCAAAAGAGCATAGAATGGGAAAGGTGAAGGATGGAAAGCAGAAAGGAAAGAAGAGAAGGAAGAATACAAGAGGGGACTTCGATACAAGTAAAAGCAAAAAGAAAAAGAACACTAGAAATAAAGAAAAACATAAATAAAGAGAACAAAGACAAAGAAGAAAATGTAGCCAATGATAGAAGAAAAAAGAACTAAAAGGAGCTGAACGAGGAGGAGAATGAGGAAGAAGGAGAAAAAGGATGGCAAGGAAGAAAATCAAAAGAATAGGAAGACGAAAGAAAATGAAGAAAAAAAGGAGTAGGAGAACAACCCAAGGAGATGGAGGGGGAAAAGAGGATGCTAAAGGACAAAAACGATAAATATATGGAGGAAGAGCACAGAACAAAAAAGGGTGACAAAGGACAAAAGGATGATAAGGAATGCATGAGTTATACAAAAGGATTGTGAAAACAAAATGCAAAAAGGAATGCGAAGACAAAGGACGGGAAAAAAAAAGTATAATGAAGAAGAAAAGAGTGTTGGAGAAGAGAACAGCAAGGGAAGAAGCAAAGGAAAAGAAAGAGGCAAAGGGGAAGGAAAAGAAAAGGAGGATGAGAAGAAAAGAGACAAACAAGGGAAGAAGGATGGATGTGGAGAAGGAAAAAGAGAATAAAACAAAGGCAACGGTAGAGGAGGAGGAAGAAGGAGAAGAAATTAAGGAAGAAGCACAAGAATAAGCCAAAAGAGAAGAAAAGGACAATTACAAGAAATGGATGAAGAAATGAAAGACAAAAAAAATAAAAGGGGGAAGAATAGGAATAGGACAAAGCTTAAGAAGGATAAGAAGTAAAATAAGGAGAGAAAATAAAATATAAGAGATGAAGGAAAAGGACAATAAAGAAATTCAAAAAGGAGAAAGATAAAGTAGAAGGAGAGTGAGAATAAGAATGAGAGTGAGAGTGAGAAGAAAGAGGAATAGAAGAAAAGGAAAACAAAAGAGAATGAAAAGAAGAGAAGGGGGTAACAACAAAGGAAAGAAAACGGGAATGTGTAGAAAAAGAAGGGTGATGTGAAGGAAAAAACTAGCATAATAACTCTAGCACGGATGTATTTTTCTATAGGGAGCCATAAAATGCTAAGTAGCTAGATTTTTGCACATGGGTTGTCCAAGTAACTACTATGCATACCGATCAAATAGGTTGATGAAATATTTTCTTGGACTGAGTTCATATGCTGCAATTGCCAGTTTAGGCCATATTTGGACTGAATCAATTCAGAGCCTGGAAATAGGTTTGCCTTATTTCAGGTCTTGTTTTGATATCACTAGGGTGTGTTTGATTTCTCAATTGTCAGGTTTAATAACAATGAATTTATCCCATTCTATGGAAGAATCATAAAGGACTCATATGACCACCACATGCAACATGGCACAATTATGTCAATTTGGCATTGGAGTCACTCTGACATCACATGGAAAGTTTTGACCAAGAAATTCCCAAGAGGGCTGAGGAGATTACTTTTAAACCATTGACTTAGCCATAACAAACAGTAAATTCAGGGAGTGCTAACTTCTAGCCAACGCAACATCACATCACATAAACAACATTTAGTGAAAAAAATCTTGATAAACTAACTAGATAGTGCTAACTTAGCTCTGACTCGTAAAGAAGATCCCAAATTAGAAACCACACACTGGTCAATCCTTTGCATGAAGGGAGAGGGGAGCTGAGAACAGTATCTAATAGAAAAATAATTGGGGATATTCAAACAATATTTCCTAAAGATAGGAAACAAAAGGTCAGACAACTCTCTAAATCAAGTGTGACTTATGAGAAAGAATGACAAGTTGTATATGTAGTTCAAAACCACTACTAAGTCTTCACTCTTGAGAAGTAGTTCCCACAAATAAACTAGTACTCTAAAGAAAAGTAATGACTTTTACCAGTTTGAGAAAGTGCTTTCGTCCGTTGTAAATGCTCTACTTTCTACATGGATGGTGGCTCATTGAAGTCTACACTATTTCTTCAAGCATCAGCTATGTTCTTAGATAATGTGAACTCAGATATCCCATCCATCTGAGCAATATCCACCATGATTTTTGCCTCCAGGAAAGAGTAATCTACTAACCTTGCAAGTCCAACTGAAAAAAGATCCATCCATAAGGAATAATGACTTATCACTTGAAAACATATGTAAGTAACTGAAGGAAGTAGGATTCAAAGAAAAAACTCCCCAAGTTGTCTAACCAGAAGGGAAAGATGTCCAAATAGTCTGCTCTTTTTCTTCTCTTTCCCCCTGCCCCACCCCATTTTTGTCGGTAATGCTTTGCTTGTTCCAAGAAGACTCATCCAACTAAACTTTGCGTTATTGAGAGTTTTCTTATCAATTTTCTTCAATTTTCCTTGGAAATCATAAAATGATTCATGCAGTTTAAAATAAAAAGACGGAGTATTCAGCAACATAGATGTCCTAGGCTCCTAGCCTCAGTTAATAGTTATACACTAATACTGCCACCCTAAGACAAGGATTTCTCTCTTCTTTTTTATATGAAATAAAAAACAGTGGAATAAAGGATTTAAACAATATCCTCAAGAAACATGATTAAATGATAAATTTTCTGAAAAAATGAGGAGGCAGAGTACATACAAAAGGGAAATTCCATTATAAAACCATGAGTCCAAAAAGCGTATCACAAAAAAAAACTAAGGCTTTAACTTACGATACTAGTGGCAGAGAAGTTAAAATGACTGAATCAAAAATTAACAATTCATGAATACACATTAATCATTGCACTAGATTCTACCAATGCATGCACTTATGCCCTAATGCTCATGCTTGTTTACTGAAGACCCATTAATACTATATATACCTAGCCAAATAGAACCACCACATTATGAAATTGATGAAGATTCAAAGTTTTTAACTGCTGAAAGCCTGAAACACAACAAAGTTGCACTTCCCACATACAGGGTTCAATATGTCTGGCTGTTGAACCATACTTCTGAATGTACTTTTCCTATTCAATACCAAATAAACATATAAATTCAGCAAGAATATAAGATCTCACTTAATCAACAACTTAGAAGTTCAAGGGAAACCAATATGGCTTCCTTCAGAGGATTTCGTTGCTTCATCCATTTCCTTTTATTTTTCTTGTCTCCTTTATTTCATTTTTAGAGCCAGGGAACATAATGTTTAGTAGAGAATGAACATAATGTTTAGTAGAGAATGAACAGCTAAGTTCTTTAGTGGTGATTCACAGTACTAATGACAATGTAGAACCAATTTGGATTAAATAATAACTTACCTCTATTTTCAAGATATTAATAACTTCATATGCAGTTTGGATTCCCTTCGCAATGGCTCTCCTCTCTCTCATTGTTCCAACATCTCAACGCACAACCAATCCTTTGGGACTAACTTTCCTTGTTTTGTATATTTGTAGAAGTTGATGGTCGTTGTTGGTCTATTAGGTATCTGCAGTGCTGTTCTCCCATCAGTTGGCTGAGCTCTCTTGGTTAGCAGAGAGACAATTATCTCAGGATTTTTTCTCATTGCTGTAACATGTAGCATTGTACCTCTTTGATTTCTGCAATTGATGTAAGGAAGCCCAAGTTCAAGAAGCTCTCTCATCACTGAAGCATCACAATGCACCACAGCATAATGAAAAGCATATGCGTCATCTAGTATAGTATCGCTCTTCTGTCTAGTTCAAGAAGCTCTCTCGTCGACGTCAAGAAGCCCAAGTTCAAGAAGCTCTTAATAGTGTTCTAACTAGTTCAACATTAACAAGCTCCAGAGCTCAGTGTATACACTTCACATGTTATGAGGATATTCAATGTATTCAGGCTCAGTTAAGCCAAGCTCCTTCTGTCTGTCAACAATTCGTTTCACAATATGCTGTGCCAAGTATTTATCAAGAGTTGTCACATCAACATCAGATTTCACAATTATATTTGTGCACTACTGAAGGTCATCTGAGCAATTTATCAAGAGTCTCCAATAGATGACTTCGCCCACAAGTCCAGTTGTTAAGAAAATATCCATTGGAAACAAGACGAGGTAGTTAAACCAACATTTGATTTCTGCGATTGACATCAGCAAGCCAAAGTTCAAGAAGCTCCGTCGTTGTCTTGGCATCACAATGCGCCACAACATAATGAATAGCATACGCATCATCTGGGGTAGTATGACCCTCTCTTAATAGCATTCTAACTAGTTCAACATCATCAGACTCCAGAGCTGAGTCTGTCCTCTACGCATGTTTATTAGGATGTTCAATGTATTCAGGATCAGTAAAACCAAGCTCCGTGTATCTATCAATGATTTTTCACACTATGCCGTGACAAGGATTTGTCAAGGGTTGTCACATCAACATCAGACTTCACAATTATGTTTATGCACTTTGCTAGCAGTTTCTCACATGAATTTCCACAAATGTTGGCCCCAGATATCACTACTAAAAGTCATCTTATGCAACCTTATCAAGGATCTCCAATAAATGACTCTGCACACGCATTCAATTGTTAAGAAGATATTCATAGCAAATGAAACAAGTCAGCTTTTTCATACTTAAAGCTAATAACTGAACGAAGACCAGACAAAATATCTCTTTAGTATCCTTGTGCAACTTTGTCAACTAAATGACCACTTCCCTTATCATAAAACAAAATAGTGATAATCATATGCTCAACCCCAACCCCCCCAAACCAAACGAAGAAAAAGTAGCCATATAATTAGATTGAAGACCAAATCCATGTAAACACAGAATTTCGTTTGAAAAAAAAAAAAAAAACCCAGAGGAAAGGAGTTTCTACTAGAGGCATATCAAAACTTGCACACTGGCTTTCTAAGTCAATGAATTGAATGTCATGATAGAACATCTTTTTGCAAAAGATTACCCATTTTACAGCTAGAGAGATCAATAAATCTCCCAAATACATGACTCAATTAAATCAGTCGCCCGGTCCTCCACTTCTCTCCTCCCCTTCCAATGAGAACTACATATTTAAATCACCAGATTCTAATCGAATGGATGAAATTCAGTCCCCTAACAACTTCAATCAAATCCACCTAAATACATATTAAACACACACACACACACACACACACACAAGAGAACAGTCTACAAAGTTAACTAGAGGCATCTTAGAACTCGCACACTAACTTTTTAAGAGAAAGAATTGACTGCCTTGATAGAGCATATTTGAGCAAGAGATTACCCAATGTCTAGCTAGATAGATCAATAAAATCCCCCAAATAGATGACTCCGATTGAATCAGTCCCCCTCGCAGTCTCCCTTCCCTAGCTAATGAGAGCACACAGATTTAAATCATCATATTCTAATCGAATGGATGAAATTCAGTCCCCTAACTTCAACCAAGCCCAAAGCCACCCTGCCCCATGGCATAAAAAAGAAGCTAGCTGCAAAATTAAATGCTATTGATCATTATTTCCACATCTTCACAATTATGTGGCACTGCAACCTTCGGGAAGGGCAGCCAAGGCAAAGCACTCTATTTAATCTATTCTATGCCAAATTTAACGAAAATTAAATATAAAATCATTTTGTTTATTGTATAGAAGCATATACAAGTAAACTCTTTTCTACTAAAACCCATCTGATGCAAGTGGGAGTGGATAAAAATTTGGAGAGTTACTTGGTCGCTAAGAGAGTATTACACCTCCCATTTAAAACTTGAGATCAAAGGTTCTTATTTTTCAGCTGTACAAATATTTGATGGTGGCCCCTCTTTGTTGTCGCTGAAGTCCTCCCAGAATCTTAACATACTATTTGTAAGCCTAAAATGGACGAATGGGATACTTGAGTGACCAATCACTATTAACTCACAATTTGATAGAAATGCCTTGGAGTTCAGTTTTGATGCCTGAGCATCTTGAGCTCAAATTAATTGGAATGCTGCATAGACATGCACTTTCTAGAATCCATGGAGCATTAAATAAGGTCAAATTCGCTTACTGTTAGTGTAGTTGCAATTTTTTAAGTTTAGGTTCCCAATTTTAACTTAAACTGGGTACCAAATGCAGTTGGGTTCATTTGCATAAGAGAATAAATCTAGTGCTATGGTTTTAAAGGTGCAGTTTGAACCCATATGTCTGCTCAGAGTTTATGCACAATTCCATCCTGTTGGATAGGTGATGATTCATAGCCACTAGAATAACAATTATATCAAAAACAACACGAGCAGTTTTGTGTGTTTTGTTGTTAGTAAGTAAGCATCAGAAGATCAGCTAGTTAACAGCAAAAATTAAGACTATGTATTAGGTGTACATAAATTCTATCTCCAAAGTCTAACACATGCGATCTCTACCGTGATCGGTACCTTTCTACCCATCTATGTCTATGTAAAGCACATTTAGGAACACCCATTTGGGTGTTGTGTGAGCCTATATATATTGAAAGGCGCCATCAGGGATCAAGTGGCGGAGTGGATAAAAAAGAGTCTCTAAACCACGATTCCAACCAACACATTAATGCCTTCTAGTTCAGGACAATATTCAGAATACAAACATTTAGGAACAAATTAAGAAATAAAGTTCTAAATACCATCATTATTTATTTGTAAATTACCATTTATCGTTAATTCCCCTTTTCTGAATCCGAAATCGTGAAAAATAGTGGAAGCAAATGATTTCAAAAAAAAAAAAACCACTACATTACGAAACAATAATGAATTTCACCAAATCATCCACTCCAAATGTTCTCCAAACCCTAGAAAAAAGGGGTGTTAAAAAAATTCCGATGAAATAAAATCATCAAGGAATTATCAAAATTGAGACAACAAGTATCCATTCAATGCGACAGAAAAAACGAACGAAAAGAATTTAATCGGGATAAACGTAAATAAACCCAAATTGTGGCCGATTAAAACAACAAAATTGAAAGCCAGAGAAACATAAACCCATTTCTTCGTAAACCCATTTCCTCCGAGAAGCCATTAAAACAAGATAGAGAAAGAGAAGGTACACATTACCATTTGCAATTTCAGCATGATTTCTCATGTTTGCTGTAATTTTGATGTAGGTTCCCCAAATATTAGATGCTGTGATTCCTCTTTGCTCTCGCTTTCTTCTTCGGAATCATCTCGTATGAAACTAGGAAGGCAATTCATGGATTGGGGGGGGGGGGGGGGAAGAAGAAGAAGAAGAAGAAGAAGAAGAATGAACAACGGACGGGGAAGCAAAATGTATAAAAAGGGGCGAGAAAAGGAGCGGACACGGAAGCGAATTAGCAACGGTCGGAATTTTCAAATTTTCTAAAATGCATGAAAATTTAAAATTATAAACCAAAGAGAGAGGTATTTCAAATTTCACCTGTCATAGGCATATGTGGAAGAAGAAATGGCGATTTCAAAGCACTGTTGACAAGAGAAATTGAGAAAACGCAGAGAGCAGAGGAGGTGAAGCAAGGAACAACAATGGTTAGAAGCTCATAACAGAAGGCCGAGCGTGTCAACGTCGACACGGGGCAAGGGTGTCTTAAAAATATCGGTAACCAATAAACTGAATTTTGGGTATCTGAATTGAAATATTTAAAATTTTTGGTTCGGACATCTGAACTAACATTTTTTTTTTGGGTTATTGATTCTGGCATGGTTCGAGCGTTTTGAGGATTCGGGTACTCGAAAATCCGCAATCTTTTTTTAAAAACTTTTTAAAAACTTTTTAGTATTATGCATTCTCTAAAGACTTTGTAAGTAAAATATTTCTAAACCCGGAGAAGACAATTACTTTGACTTCGTTGCATTGCTTTGCTTGAATGGGTTGGGCATGAATATGATATTAGTAAGTTTATGTCTTATGGAGGTGTGGACTAATTGAAATATGGATGATAGTAAGATATTGGGTGATAGTTCTATATTGTGTAATAATTTCAAGTGTAACTTGGTACAATATGGCACGTTTTATAGTATAAATAGAAATGATTATATCATGAAAACAACAAAATTATTAGCAATGTAGGAAAAAATATTTTTGAAAAAATGGTTATTGGGTAACCAAAAACCAGAACCGAAATTTTCGGTTATCCGAATGTTTCGGTTCAGGTACGGTTCACCGTTTTGCGGACTCAAAATTTTAGGTACCCGAATCGAAATCTCTTTTAGTTCGGGTACTCGAACTATGAACACCCTTACATGGGGTTAAGGATGAGAGTTGTACCTGAAACTCAAAAAATCCGTCCCGAACCACCCCATTTATAACGGATATGAGTACGAAAAATTAAAAAAAATGACTATGGGACATGTACATTGAAAATGGGTATAGGTATGGGTACGAGTTCAGGTACAGGCATCACCTGCCCCATACCCATAACTGCCCTGTACCCGATTTTTTGGGGGGGTAAAATAAATAGTTGAATAGAGATTTGAACGTTGAACGTTAGTATTTCATTAAAAAAAAGGCCTAATACCCCAACCCAACCCCAAGCATGCAATCTATCCATTTGTGTCGTTGATTTAATATGCTGATACATAAAGTCACGTGACTCATGACCCAAAAACCTAAAATCCTTGCTCATTTACCGTGTCCCTCACTCCTTCATTTGTTGTGTCTCTCACTCCCTCATTCCAGTCAGTTTCAGAATAAAGTTTGTATTCATGAGATAAGTATGAGCTTTTACACTTAGTCTAATGGATATTGTATTTATTTAGAACAATCAGCTTAGTTGAATTTAGTTTTATGAATTTCTTTACCCAAAAGAAATTATCATACCCAACCAGTATTATATTTTAATGCCTGTATATACTCAAACACAATTCGAAATATCCGACATGTCCGATGAGTATGGTTATGGTGATGACTTTTTAAAAATGAATATGGATGCAGGTATAACTTTACCCGCCCCGTACCCGTCCCACGCGCATCCTAACATGAGGTATTTAATAGATGACTTTTTGGATAACTTTTTTTTGGTAAAAATAGCTTTTTAGATACAAATTGGTTCTTGTTATTCTAAGTGTTTGGTAAATAGTTTTTTCCAATAGTTGTTTGGCCCCAAAAAGCCATTTTCAAAAAAAACTAAACCAAGTAACTTTTTGGACTAGCTATTTGGGTTTTATTATATGAATGACTAAAATGACCATAAGTTCATTAAAGTCATACCAATTGGTATCATTTAAAAAAATAAATAAAAATAGTAATTGCTAAGCAAATGTGGTGCTCATTTCTTGCTGTTATTAGTATATATTATCAAATGAAAAATTAACTTAACGAAATGTCCAACATTGTATATATTTCAGATATTTGGGACTTTTATCTTTTTTTTTTTTTACGTGGGAGTTAGAGGTTTGCGTAGATATATATCTTAAGACATATTATATGAAGTTATTTGCACTTAATTTTTATTCTTGAAATTCTTCCTCACCTCAAAGAGATTGTATATTTTTTTAAAAAAATTTAGGATTAATATAGTTCAACAAACCATTTAAATTAATGAATTTTATATAATAAATATTTCAAATGTCCCATAAAATGAAGTTCATCTTAAAGACAAAAGATAAATAAACTTTTGAAACTAAAATTAGATTAACAATAAATTAAGAATCACGTTCAATTATATGGTGAATTTGATATATGGGCATAAATGGAACTATACCAATTCTTTTTTTTAGAAATAACTAATTTTATCGAACAATTTTTCTAGAAACAGCTAACAAAAACAATTGACTCAAATAGCTAATTCAAATAGCTAACAGCTAACAGTTAATACAAACAGCTAACAGATAATAGTTGTTTATCAAATAGAGCCACTATCCTCCTTTGTTTTTGTGACAAAACAAAAAGAAGAAAAATTCTTACGTATGGTTAAAATGATTTTTTGAGTTTAGAACCCCCAGAAAAGGTTATTTTTAAACAGCAAACCATATACATAAATATATTAAAACAAAAATAAATATATTTTTCAATTGTCCGGTATCACTCTCCCATAATTTACCTTTTTTATTTATATCCTTATTTTTAGAATAGACTTAGATATCATTTTGATCTTTTTTTTATACCTCTAATATTATTACTCTTGCCTTTTAATTTAAAAAGATATCAAATAAAATATTTTGATTTCCAAAATTACCAAAAATTTGACAACGGCTAATAATAGCTAAGTTATTAATAAAGATTCTAATGATACCTGATTTCCAAAGTTATGTACAACTCTTAATGCCAAAGCTCATAAAATTAATATTCAACAATAATTATAGGTTCAAGGAGAAAAATAATTATAGCTATTAATAGAAAATTAACTACTAAGGACCTGTTTCTTTTGTGGGTAAATTGGGTGGGTCAAAAGGGTGAAGTGCGTTGAAGTTGATTGAGGTGGGTTGAGATAGGTTGAAGTTGGTATTTTTTTTTTAGGTGGGTTGAAATAGGTTGAAGTAGGTTGAAGTGGGTTGAAGTAGATTGATGTTGGTTGAAGTAGGTTGAAGTAGGTATATTTTTTAAGTGGTGGGTTGAAATGGGCTAAAATAATGAGAATATAATTAATGTGTGACAATTTATGAAGTTATCCAAATTTTGATAAATTTTTGTTTTTTATTTTTCATTTTTTATTTTTTATTTTTTTGATTTTTAATTTTTAATTTTTAATT
>JACYFF010031958.1:7078034-7096797 GCA_017589665.1 Selenicereus undatus | reverse complement strand
TGTGTGTGTGTGTGTGTGTGTGTGTGTGTGTGTGTGTGTGTGTGTGTTAGACTCTTAGTCCTACTCCATTGCCGACTGAACAATCGATGTCATCTGTCTTCTTGTCACTTGTCATTCTCCCCTAATTTAGCATTAAATATTCAAATATTCGGTCGAAGTGATCAGAAAATGCATGTTATCACATCGATATGTGGATGATGAACTAGTATTTTGACCTCATTTAAGCCTTTTTTTTGATCCATTTTCCCTTGGTTTCATGTCAAGCCATGATAAGAAAGGGGTCAAATTTGCTTCCTTAAAGTCGATGTTGTGCTTATTGTGTGATTTTCATTGTTTTCAGGGGTAAAAGCCAACAAGTTGAGGAAATCGCATGTTTTGTCGGGAAAGGAACCCTAGAGGACGAGTTTCGCACGAAGAAAGAAGTTCTAGACATGCCGCGGCCTCGGAAAGAAGGTTTGAGAAGCCCAAGAGGGCGCATAGTTGGTTAGACATAAGCACACAACGATGTACTTGTCCCATAGATTGTAATCCCCAAACTAGTAGCTGCGCATAACCGTGTGTTTGATCGTGCGCGAGGTGTATGGTTGCCTGTGCGTCGACACACAACTATGCGCCGACGCACGACAATGCGCACTAGCAGTTTTTGCTATTTAATTACTTTTTGGGATTGGCTAGGTTATCTTTTATGTTTTTTTTTTTAAGGGAGCACTTGTGAAGGGCGATTCTAAGGTTTACATTTTGAATATTCTTACACCTTTCTACCTTAGATTTGGGAGTTTAAATCAGAGATTTTTGGTTGATATGTTGGGGAAATCAATTCAAGATTGTGTTCCTTTCCTCTCTACTTTCAATTTCAATCCACGTTTTCATCTTTAGTGTTGTTCTTCATATTTAGATTTGTGATTGTGATTGTGAACATATATAGAGGCTAAATCCCCTATCCCTATTATGCAAAATCGAATCCTGTTCTAGGTAATTTGTGTCATGCACATGTATGTGAATTGAAATCTCGCTTAGTATACCATGTATTTGTTGAATTGCTCGAGAATTTATTCATTGTTCTTAATTAAGATTTAGGAGATCAGCGAAAGTTGAATTCTTTATCTAGTGCGTCTTTGAGAGCAATTGAATTTCTTGATGTGGAAACAGTTAGGGATTCAATTGAAAATTTTTGACTACCTAATCCTGTGACTTTGATAGTTCTAGTTTCATGAGAATAGATAATCAGGATCGATTAGTTAGTCTAATAACCTTCGAGAGAAGGTGTATATGTATTTCGACTTGTAGTCTTTCCTCTTCAATAATTTGCATTGGGCAGGTTCTCATGATTTAATTTACAATTCGCAGAGCATAATATTGTGGTGAATCTCAATCTAGGATCTTTACTATTATTGAATTAGTCAATTTTATTAGCATTCAGCAGAATATAACTGTTCTTCAGTAACTATCAACCTGAGTAGATTTTTGTCTAAATTGAGTGTTAAGGGTCAATTTGGTGGTTGGAATCAAGTTCTATGTGGACACGAACTGTACTTACCGGTTGCTAGCTACAACTATGCCATGCACCTGCGATAATTTTTAATGTAACAAGTTTTTGACACCGTTGTCGAGGAACTTGGTTATTTCAACATCAAAGTCGACCAAAACACTTTAGATTATACCTTTTTGTTTTCTTTCTTTCTCTTTTGCGTTTCTCTATCCATGTTTGGACTCGCTTATGCTCAGTATAGTTCTTAGTTTGTATGCACAAGCGTAGCTAAGGGAATCAAAATCTCATTCCATTAAATCCTGAGATCGAAGCTATTGCACAAAAGCAAAGCGGTGCCCGCAGGAAGAAGAAAGCGAAAGCTGTAATGGTTGGAAGGGACAACCGAGTCCTGAGGGACTACGCTCTACCTTAATTGTCGGGTATCACTTCGTCCATAGTGAACCCAACAGCAGAGATGAATAACTTCGAGCTCTACCCGACCCTTATTTCTCTCGTAGAGAGAGACCAGTTCAGTAGGCACCATTTCGAGAACCCCAACATGCACCTTCGCAATTTTCTTGCGAAGTGTGACACCATCAAACTCAATGGGGTGTCCAATGATACATTCGATTGAGGCTCTTCCCGTTCTCCTTGAGGGATAAATCCAGAGATTGGTTTCAAAATGAGGAGCCAAATGCCTTTGCTACATGGGACGCACTATCGAAAGCCTTCCTTAGCAAGTACTTCTCACCAGGAAAGACTGTGAAGTTGAGGGAGGACATCACTTCATTTGCCCAGCTTCATGGCGAGTCACTGTATGAGACTTGGGATAGATTGAAAGATCTCCGACGTCTATGTCCGTACCATAGCATTCCCGATTGGCTCCTGATTCAAATATTTTACAATGAACTAGATTAGAATCTGAAAATGTCCATTAATGCTGTAGCTGGGGGTGCTCTTATGGGGAAATCAATTGAAGCTATAAAGACTCTACTGGAAGACATGACAGCTAATAATTATCATTGGTCCAATGAGCGAGCCATTTTGAAGAAGAGTAGTGGGAAATATGATATTGATGTTGTGGACATGTTAGCCAGCAATGTTAATGCCCTTGCCCAGAGGTTTGATAAAATGGAGACTCCCAATCCAGGGGGCTCCTCTGGTATGATGTATGAGGTTAGTGTTCTTTGTAAGGTTTGTGGCATCCTAGGACACTTGGTTGCTAATTGTTAAGCCTACTTCTAGGGAATTGACCAAGTCAATGCCATGTAAAATTTCAACCCACGCCCACAAAATAATCCATACTCAAATACATATAATCCGGGGTGGAGAAATTACCCTCACTTCTCCTACATAAATAACAAGCCCATGCCACCCATTTCAAACCAACCCTTAGGTTTCTAGTATAAAGCCCCCTACAATTCACCTCCCCAACCTCCCCAACAAAAATCAAACCTTAAGAGTCTCATGGAACGCTTCATCCAAACTCATACAAAAATCAATGAAGCCCTTGGTGTGTCAATTAGCTAGCTGAATTCACAATTTGTCTACTACCACTCACCAGAAGATGATGGAGAAACAAATTGCCAGATTGCATAGCAAGTGAGTCATTTATCTAGACCCCAGGGACACCTATCGGGTCAACCTGTGACCAATCCTAAGGGTTAGAACGCTGAGGAGTAGTAAAAATTTGGAGGGTTCCAAGATGTCAATGAGGGAGGAAAGAAAAGAGGTTGAGGAAGAGGATGATGTCGAGAATAAGGTTTCAGTTGAACCTCTAAGTGGGAGGTTAGAAGTTGAAAAGACCAAAGAGGTGCACGTTGAGATTAGTGCGCCTTTAGTGAAGCCCTACAAGCCTTCTGTTCCATATCCCTAGAGCCTATCTATGGTTAAAAATGAGCAGAAGTGTGAGAAGTTCTTAGAGATGCTAAAGAGGTTCCACATCAACATCTCCTTTATAGAGGTTATCACTGACATGTCATCTTATGCCACATTCTTAAAGGATTTGCTCTCTAACAAGGGGAAGCTGCTGGAGCATACTATAGTAACTCTCACTGAGGAGTGCAGTGTTATAATTCAGAACAAGCTTCCTCCCAAACTTTCTAACAGGAAGTTTCTCCATCCCCTGTTCTGTGGGGGATGTGGTCATTTGTGATCTTGGGGCTAGTGTTTGCTTTATGCCCTACTCCATCTGCAAAAGGCTACAAGTAGGAGAACTAAAGCCTACTACCATCTTCCTGCAACTAGCTGATAGATCTGTTAAGTACCCCCTTGGTGTCTTGGGAGATGTTCCATTACAGGTGGGGAAGTTCTTTATTCCCTGTGATTTTGTTGTCATAGAGACGGAGGAAGACTACTGTATCCCTATCATCTTGGGGAGACCCTTTCTGGCTATAGCGGGAGCAATGATTGATGTAAAGAATTGCAGATTTTTCCTTCAAGTAGAGGATGGGAAGGTAGATTTTCCCTTCCAATCCATGGCTAACCCCACTCTAGATGATACTTTGTGTAGATTAGATGTGCTAGAGAAGACACTTAACCAGGAGGCCATGCCTTGCCATTCTACGGAAGATTTAGTAGAAACGACTTTGATCGACTGCCATGTGACTGGTTTACAAATAGAGGAGAATGAGGAGTATGCTAGGCTTCTCAATGCATCAACTGCCTATATGCTTAAACAGTCCCCCAAGGAGGTTCTTAATATGGAGGAACAAGTTTCCAAGGTGAAGGAGAATAGCACACTGAAGGTGGAGTTGAAACCTTTACCTTCTCTTCTCAGGTATGAGTTTCTTGATCCTGATCATCTTTCCTGTTATTGTTAGTGCTAAGCTAGATGGCCCCCAACTTGAAAAGTTGCTGGTTGTGCTTAGGAAGCATAGGGGTGCCATCGGTTATAACATTGATGATATAAAGAGACTTAGTCCTGCACATGCATGCATCGCATCTTTCTTGATGAAGGGCATCGACCCTCCCGACAACCTCAGTGTTGTTTAAATCCTAACATGGAATAAGTTTTGAAAAAGGAGGTTGTCAAGCTATTTGATGTTGTGATCATATATTTCATCTCAGATAGTAAATGAGTGAGTCCAGTTTAGGCAATTCCTAAAAAGGGTGGCATGACAGTCATCAAGAATGAGCGTGATAATTATTTTTAAAAATTGAGGGTCTTTAAAGTTGTATACACAAAAGTTAAGGTGCCTTCATGTATTTTTTTCTCTGAAAAGAATTATATATGTTCTCCATTCTTGTAAGGCTAGACATCATTTTTGACCCTAGAATGTTTTGTTAGATTGCCAAAAATTGGTTCTACGTGCAATCTATGGATGGTGTCATTTGGGACAACTTGGAATAGCATCAGACTAGCGAGTTTCTTATCTGAAGTCTAGAGTTTCCTTCTCTAAAAACATATCGGCTTCAGCATATTGTTGAAAAGTTTGATGATGAATTAGCTTGGTGGAAAGTCCATCGCTTGCCATTGTCAGGAAGGATTAGAGCACTTGCATTGGTGATCCATATTTTTGGATCATAAGTAGGGACATACACCTTGCACATCATCCTACAATCCAACATTCTCTCTCCCGTCTGCATCAAATGGATCACCAAATAAAATATTACTCATGGACCCACATTTAAATATATTTAATTGGTTTTAACCTTTTGTTTTGTACTATTTATTAATTTGCTTGTCAAAAAAAGGGAAAAGAAAGCTGTGAGCGGATCACTGCGAGGAGCCGGACCGCGGGGTGAGCAGTGTGGATCATTGATGTCGATGAAATTTTAAACCGTGAGCCTCCCTTTTGAACCGTGATCCAATTAATGTAGGTGCTATTAGTTGACTTTGTACACTACTAAATGATGCAACATTGCTAAAGCAAGTGGAGTATTGGGTTCCGGTATTACTGGAAGATTTTGCAAAAAATCACACCACATAAGCAAGGCATTAAATTAGGGATTCAGGTAACCCAAAGTAACTTTTTAAAAATTTGATACAAATAGATTATTTTAAGAGCATTTGCAATATAAATTTCAATTTTTGGGGCTCCATTGAGGAGTCTGCTACTCCATATTATGTGAAATTTTAGCTTTAAATTTTTTTTTTCCTCATCTCCACATCCAATGAAACTCCAATTTGGATCATTAAAATATATGTATGTATTTCGCATGGTGCCCACCACTAAACATGTTTAATTACTTTTATTTCAATATGTTCTATTGTTATTATATTTATAAGTTGTAATAGTTTTTTAATTTTTGAAAAAGTAAATAATTATTTTACTACAAAAAATTACAGACTTTTATTTCGTTATTTAATTGTTGTTGGATTTTTGTTTTGTATCATTATTCATGTTCATAAGTTGTAAAAAAATAGATTTATTATTTTGGAAAGATTAGATAATAAAATTATGCTTGAATATTTAATTAAAGAATTAATTAGGAAGTAATATTACATTTTCCAAAATATTAATAACAAATTATAGATTAATTTTCGCAAAAAATAATTATGACTAGACGCCCATCCGAAAAAGACAAAGTGAGTGGAAAAATAACTCAAAAAGCCGAGCGCACAACCCGACTTTCAATTTTTCTTTTGTTTTAAAAACAAATTAGCCACCAAAAAACAGCCAGGCCCAATACTTAAAACGGCATCATGTTGCATGTGGGCTGGAACTCTTTCGTGGTCCATCTCACGTTCCATTCCAAGCAGACCAGGCACTGTAGATAAATAGGCTGAGAATGATGGAACCCACCTAGGCCCTATTTGGGATGGGAGTTGCACCTAAACCTGAAAAATCTAATCTAAACCCACCCCATTTACAGTGGATATGGCTACAAAGAATTGGAAAAAAATAGGTATGGTGCGGGTATGCTGAAAACGGGTATGGATATAGGTACAGGTTCAGGTTCTTGCATCACCTGCCCCATACCCATACCCGCTTTGTGCCCGAATTTTTTTGAGAGTTAAACTAAATTATTGAGTAAAGTTTTGAGTTTTAAATATCGGTAATTCATTTAAGAAAAAAAGGCCGAATACCCCAACGCGACGCCAACCATGTGGTCCATCCATTTTTATCGCTCATTTACTGTTAGGAACGACAATGGGGCGGGTACGGGGCGGGTGGTGTTGTACCCTCACCCATACCCATTTTCAAAATCTGTACCCATATCCTCACCCATAACTATCGGGTATTGGAAAACTATACCCATACCCATACCCACCGGGTTTTTGCGGGTTTTATTCGGGTTTATATAGAAAACAAAAATTAATACCTATATTAAACCCATATTTGAATTCGATATCAATGAATTCGACAAGTCACGAACACATTATTGTTGAATGAATAACTACAAAACATCCCCTGCCACAATTTTTGGTAACAAGCCACGTAAGGGGCAAAAACTACCAATCAACCAGCACAACAAGACATGCAAATTTGTTCAAGTACAAACCACATCCACAAGTCTACAAGATACAATTTACAACCTGTTCACAAATACAATAACTCACTAGCCACCATAGAACATACAACAAAGTTTCACAACTCACTAAGTCCTACAACATAGTTTTACACTTAAAACCAAATAACATTATATCGATTAACTTGATGCCAACTTCAACAAGTTCTCAACGCGCTTCTAATCCAAAATCACACTCCGATTCCTATAAAAAAATCAATGAAAGATCATCACCTCATAATATAATTAAATATCAAACACAACAAGTTTGAATTATAAAATGAATTTTTTACCGGATCAATAATTTCACTTGTAGCTCCTCCGTCCAAGTCGGAATCATCAAAGATAGTAGCAATAGCATAAGCACTCTCCAACTTAGTGACTACCAAAAACAAAGAAAATGTTACCAAGCCAAATCATTACAAGTTGAAATTAGGAATATGCAAATTAAACATATGAAGTTAGCAAAGAAATACATATTACCTTTCATCCCTCCAATCATCCAGTTTTGCAAGCACATTAATGCTTCCACGGTTTTCGCATGCAACCTTGAGCGATGTGGACCAACAACCCGACCACCCATACTGAATGCACTTTCAGAAGCCACAGTAGAAACCGGAATAGCTAGTATATCTCTAGCGATCATCCTTAATGTTGGATATTTGAAATCTTTTTTCCAAAAATCCAATATATCAAAGTGGGCAATATCAGGCATAACATCTTCTTGCAAATAGTGATCTAGCTCTGATCTCAAGTTTATCTTTCTTTTTTTGCTTTTCTTGTGCACTGCAAATCTATCTTGGCAATCTTCTTCGAAAGGCACACTCTGAGACAAACAAGGATCGCTAGAGGGAGTTCCAAAAGTGGAATTTTCAACCTCGGGAACTCTAGATTTCCTATCTATGTACTCCACCAAGAGATCACATAACAAGGATGAAACCCTTTCAATTTCTCTACTCTCCTCACCCTTGTAAATCTCATTGAAATAAAAGTCCACACAATCCATCTTGTTCCTAGGATCAAGAATGGAAGCAATAGCCAACAATCCATTCATTTCACCCCAATATTTATCAAATTTGTCAATCATTTTAAATGCCATATCACGAATAACCTCAACATCTGAGTACAACCAACTTTGCAAGTTCAACTTAATTTCACAAATAAGCCTAAACACCAAGATGGTTGTAGGGAAATTTCTCCCAGAAAACAACAAAGTAACATCATAGAATATCTTCAACTTCTCACAAACAAGTTCAGCAAACTGCCAATCATGGGCACTAGGCAAGGAAAAATTGAACTTGGCATTCAGTCGTTTCAACCTTTCAAAATTCGCTTTATAAGGCAAAGCAGATTGAAACATCAAATAAGTTGAGTTCCACCTAGTCTTACAATCAAGATGAATTTTTTTTGTGGAACTAATTTTCAAATGTCGAGCCGAATCCTCAAATTTCTCAAATCTCTTTGGAGTTGCCACCCAAAATGCAACACATTCACGAATTGTCTCTATTCCCTTGCCAATCACATCCAACCCATCTTTCACAATCAAATTTAGAATGTGAGCACTACACCGCATATGCAAAAATTTACCATCAAGAATGAGAGAGCTAGAATCAAACTTGCCAAGCAACATATCCATCATCAAATCATTTGTTGTACAATTGTCGACAACAATAGAAGAAATTTTGGTTTCCAAGTTATATTGAAACAAGCATTGATCCATAAGAACATTAGCAAGAGCATTACTTGTATGTGGATGTGGCACATAGAGGAACCTATACAACATTATTAAAACACTATGTAAAACATATTGAAATAGACAAATAGAAACATAACTTATACGTGAAATCAATTAAAATAAACAGATGAAGACATTTTTACCTCAAAGTTCGGTTACGAAGAATCCATTCGTCATCCACAAAGTGAGCTGTCACGGCCATATAACCCTTCTTCTGATTAGAAGCAGTCCACATATCAGTGGTCACTGCAATCTTGCCTTGATTAACCTCTAATAGCTTTCTCAAATTTGACTTTCCATTCTCAAACATTGTCAAAATATCACTTCTCAATGTGTTTCGAGATATTATTTGAAAATCAGGATTCAAGCCACTCACAAAACGCCTAAATCCAAGGTGATCAACCATAGAGAGAGGGTATTCATGCATCACAATCATTTCGGCTAACTCTTGCCTTGAATTTTCTTGGTTAAAGGCATGATTTTCTAACTTCTTCTCCCCATTACTTTCAGTCCTAAATCTAAGTGTTTGTTGCCCACCAACCCGCAAATGCCTCTTTGCACAAAATCTAAGAAGATGACCACTTAGATGCTTAGTTCCGTTTGAGGCTTTAGCTGACAGTTTCTGCTTACAGTGTGTGCAAACAGCCTTTCTTTCACCATTTTTTTCTTCAAGTTCAAATTCTTGCCAAACCCAAGAGGTTCTTTTTTTACCTTTATTTCTAGTAGTAGCAGAAGGATCAATTTCACCAACTTCATCAGGTTCTATCTCTACAAATGTGGGTGAATGCGAATGCAATTGGGGACGAGGAGGACATTGTGCAAAGTGTGGTGGTGGAGAAGGGCTAGGACCTGAAGCAAGATTGGGAGAGGTTGGAGAGCCTATGGTTTCAGATTCATTTCCACTTTCCATTACAATTTACAACTGCAAGAGTAACAGAACAAAATCATCTCAGACACACAATCCATGAGACGATGACCTATCTGTTCCGACATCATATTCACTAAACGAAAACATATATATACACGAATTCACAAACAGTAGACAAAATTACTGATCTAACTTCGACAACTAAACAAATTCATCTCTACCGGCGCTGACAGACCTCAAGTGGCCGGCAAATACGAGAGGAGAAGAACAAGAACCATACCTCAGCCTCAGGCAGGTGGGAGCCGGCGGTGACAGACACAGTAACAGAGAGAAGAAAACCAGGCGCTGAGCCACTGACAGCCGTCGATTTCAACAAGATGGCGAGACAACCGGCGTCCGGCCACCGGGAGATTGAAGTCTGGACTCTGGAGGATAGAGATTAGAGAATAGAGAAGACAGAGAAAGAGGGATGAGCAGCGTCTCTGGCATCTGGCCTCTGGGTAGCGGGACTGCAGGAGAGAGAGTGAGAGACAGAGGTAGTGAGAAGTGAGATCTGAAAACAAAAACCCTAAACCTAAATGCTCGCTTGCCTCACGACCCTCACCTGCTACTTTGCGTCTTTAGCTAAATTTAAGTTTGGTTTTTTTTTCCTTAAATTTTCTAAAGAAACGGGTACGGGGCGGGTTCGGGTACGGGGTGGGTGAAGCCTATACCCGTACCCGTACCCGTACCCGTACCCGTATCCACTTACCCCAAACCCGCCCCATACCCATTTAAAACCCATTTTCGTCACCCATTTGGGTTATAAATGGGGCGGGTTTTCCGGGTTGTAAACGGGTGCGAGTTTAATTGCCATCCCTGTTTACTGTGCTGATACATGAAGTCACATGACACACAAATGATATTGTATTTTAATATCTGTATGTACTCGAATAAAACCCAAAGTATCCGAAATACCCAATGGGTTTAGGTATGGAGATAGATTTTGAAAACCAATGAATTTGATTGTGAATATGGAAATGACTTTTAAAAATGAGTATGAGAGCAAGTGTAACTCCACCTACCCTGTACCTATCCCACACCCATCTTTAGGCCCTATGGTGCGCGTTTCATCCGGCTGCAAGTGCTCTAAGCACTTGACCATTTGATCCGAACCTATCATTACTATTATGTTGTAGCACAATTTCGCCTTTGTTTTTGTTGGTACATGCAACTTGCCGCATTATTTCTTTTACAAGGAGATAATTAAAAGCATTTAAATCCTCCCTCAATCCTAAAGCATCATTCACAATAATCTCAGCACATATCACTTGAACGATCTATACACACATAGATCAATCCCATTGCACTGAATCTTATGAGCATGCCTGGAATTGTACTCGAGAATCAAAACCCCATCCATTCTCCTCACCAAGAAGCTCTTTACCAACACATGGCAACCAAACCTCCTACGCTCTCCATTATTCCCTCTTCTTCTCCTCATCACCTCCTCGGTTCTCTCCACTCGCACATCGACTTCTTGATTCTTCATCCATACTCTTTTGATTTGAATCCCTCTCATGGCCTCAAAAACCACCAGCACTACAACATTTCGTATGAACAGAGACCGAAAAACAGAGACCGAAAATTATAATGGTCTCTAAATAAATTTGGAGACCGAATTCAGATACCGAAAATATTGGTATCAAATTGCAATCAATTTTGAGACCGAAATGGAGATGCGGTCTCAATTTGAGACCAATTGAGGTTTCGGTCTCAGATTTTCGATACCAATGGCAATTTTCGAGTTCAATTAGATACCGTGGAAACGTTCGGTCTCAGATTTAGAGACCAAACTCCATAATTGGTTTCAACTTGAGACCAATAGATTTTTCGGTCTCAGATTTTAGAGATCGACTTCCAAAAATTGGTTTCCAATTGAGACCAGCAAAATTTTTGGTCTCAGATTTTAGAGACCACTAAAATATTTCGGTCTCAGATTTAGAGACCAAGCTCCGAAATTGGTCTCTAATAAAGACCAAAACCACTTTCGGTCTCAGATTTAGAGACCAATTTTGTAGCTCGGTCTCCATTAGAGACCAAATTAATTAACGGTCTCCAATTGTTAGGACCAAACTTCCAGAGAATTCGCTTTCACTTAGAGACGACAGCAGCCGATCTCAAAATTTTTGAGAAATTAAGGAAATCGCGCGCGATGGAGCTTGTCTTCGCTACTGTCTGGTAATTGCTACTCACTGCTTCTTCTTCTGTGCTCGCGTCTGTAGCTCGGTCTCCATCTCCCTAGCTGCTACTCTCTACTCTCTGCTTATAGGAAAGACACTCACTCCATTTGCTACCTTGCTGCCTTGCTGCCAGTCTGACTCTTCTTCCAAGTTTCGTGTTAGTACTACTAGCACCAAGTCCTCCACCACCGTCTTTGGATGCCGTAAAGCATAGGAACCCTAAGACAAGGTTCACTTCTATTACAGGCTCCATGCCATAAACCTGTGCCTCTTCTGTCTTCACTATCGTGTCGAACACGATGGGCTCACCTTCACCTCCACCCTCATTTTCCTTCAAGAAGATCTCTTCCCAATATTGCTCGAGTTTTATCTCATAAAACAATGATTTCTTCATATGCCGCCATAGCTTAGCCTCTTCCCTACATCAATCATGCATGGAGTTTGTTACAAAGAAGTATACAGAATACAAACATGGCGTTTAACTGGATGTACTACAATGACAACATACAATAGATTAATCTTATCATATATCATGCTTACATAGCTTGTTGTATTCATGGATACTGGTTAGATCTTCTTTATTACAACACTTTCATGCAATTAAAACATGGCAATCGAAACGCAATTAAAAGTTTGTTTGCATTGCAAAGCAGATTACATCCAACCAAAAAGCCATAAGAGCATTTAGGGAAAACTTCACCTGATAAACACGAAAGGCGAATACCATCGCCTTATGACAACCGCAACATGTTGATTCTATGGTGGTAGAGGGAACGTAGGAGGTGGCGGAAGGGAGGCCTGGACAGTCACATCACACCCTAATGCATCCTTTATTTGGCCCCGAATCCAATGAGAGGCTCGAACCTCCCAACCTTTCTTTCTGAGGAACTTTGGGAGGAATGCCATCATAAGCCACAGACTTGGCATAGAAGCCACCGCCATGTTAACGTCGGATCTCAAATTGTTGGTAGATGTCCCTATAATCTAGTGGCCTTGGCTTTAGATCATTTACATATTCTGCGTAACAGCATGCCAGCATGTCTGCCCTTTTTGAACTCGTGCATGCTTTCCTACAAAATAAGCATATCAAAATAAGACCTTGTACCAAATTTTTTAAAAATTGAATTAGACTAGACCATAACAAAATGACTTAATAAACTATCCCTTTGTTAAGAATAATGGAGTATGTAAAAACAGTCAAAAGTTTTTGAATTTTAACTTCGAAGAGAAATAACTATGTCATGTAAGGTAAAGTTCCATATCTTATTTTCCCAAGCCCTTATTCGGGCAAAATTATGAGGTATATATGATGAAAGGTTTTTGTGCCAATATTTAAACGAAACAAGAAGAAGGTAGCTAGCTTTTGACGTGAGTCGTAATTGACGTGCTCTGCTGCCTTGCTTTTGTTATTCATTCATGCTGAATATATACATATCCCTAGGTTATACAAAGGACTCCTTATGATATTCAGAGTAAGGAAAGTGATAGGATTTTATCCTAAAAAGCTAACTAAAGGGTAATAAGAAAATATTACATAATATTAGATCAGAATATTTTTACAAGATATGACAATATTATAATACTCCCCCTCAAGTTGGAGCATGAGGATCAATCATGCCCAACTTGCCTCGAAGGTATGTAAATTTCTTCCATCCTAGGGCCTTGGTAAAAATATTTGCAGGTTGTTGCGCAGTAGGAATATAAGAGAAAGTAAGATCCCCGACCTCTAATAATTCCTGCACAAAGTGGCAATCCAACTCAATGTGTTTGGTGCGTTCGTGGAACACTGGGATTTTGGCAATATGAAGTGCAGCTTGACTGTCACAGAACAGTTGCATGGCAGATTGATGGAAGATGCCTAAAGCAGCAAGTAATGCCTTGAGCCATATTAACTCAATAGTAGTGGCAGCCATAGAGCTTTATTATGCTTCAGTAGAAGAGCAGGAAACTGTAGTCTGTTTCTTTGTCTTCCAGGAGATAGGGGAACCACCAAGAGTAACCGGATATCTAGTAATAGATCATCGGGTGAGAGGACAAGCGCCCCAGTCTGCATCACAATAGGCGCGAATATGAAGATTACAATCGGAACGTAATAAAATCCCATAACCAGGGGTACCCTTGAGATACCTAAGAACCCTCCTTGCAGCATCCATGTGTTCTTCTTTAGGTTCTTGCATAAATTGAGACAATATATGGACATCATAACACAATTTAGGTCGGGTTATAATAAGATAGATTAGACGTCCAACCAAGCGTCGATACCTATTGGGATCATCCAGTGCTCGTCCCTTGGCAAGGGCAAGCTTATGGTTTTCCTCAATGGGAAAGGAGGAGGGCTTACTACCCAAAAGAAATACTCTCCTCCACTATCTCAAGTGCATACTTAAGTTGGCAGAGAAAGAGGCCACGTGGACCGCGGGCAACTTCAATCCCCAAAAAATATTTTAACGGGCCTAAGTCTTTGATTTGAAAACAGTCATTCAAGTATGCTTTGAACTCAGCACAAGCATGCGAGTCATTACCAGCCGGAATAATGTCGTCAACGTACACTAGAAGAGCTAGGAACACCTTACCCTTTTGATATGTAAATAAGGAGTAATCAGCATAGGTTCTCACAAAACCACAGGCAATAAGGGTGGAGGAGAGCTTGGCAAACCATTGTCTTGGTGCCTGTCGTAATCCATAGAGAGACTTACGGAGTCGGCATACCTTAGTCGAAGAACTGGAAGTGAAGCCAAGCGGTAATCTCATATATACCTCTTCCTCGAGATCACCATGAAGGAAAGCGTTATTGACATCCATTTGATGGAGGTCCCATCCTTGCGCCACTGCAACTGATAAGAAAACTTGCACACTTGAAAGCTTAGCGATAGGAGCGAAAATCTTGGTGAAATCAAAGCCTTCCAATTGATGATCACCTCTTACCACAAGACAAGCTTTGAAGCGCTCAATGGTGCCATCGGACTTGTATTTTACCTTATAGACCCATTTACAACTAATGGGTTTCTTATTAGGTGGTAACTCCTCTATAGTCCAAGTCTGATTTTCTTCCAATGCATGAATTTCTTCTGTCATAGAGTAACACCAACGAGGCTCTTTAGCAGCTTCGTGATAATACCTGGGCTCAACAATCTTTGTAATAGTGGCAAGAAAAGCTTTATAGCTATTGAAGAATTTATCGCAAGTGATATAATTGATAAGAGGACACGGATTACCTGAAGAGCCTTGTGGAAGTGGAGTGGTGGGAAAGGAGTCATTGAGTTGAGTGTTGTAACAAAAATAGTCACTTAAATGCGATGGCATTCATCTCTCTCTACTGGGCCGAACATTCACACTGTCGGTGGGCTGGGATGTAGTGATGCTCCCCCTGTTTGTGGAGGAGCCCAGAGCCCTGTTTGTGGAGGAGCCCAGAGCACTTGCGCTGGGTCGTTCAGTTGCAGCAGGCATTGGCCTGACGATGTCATGGGCTGGGCTGGCAACACCAACAGGCCCAGTAGGTGGAGTAGTCTCGTTTTCCATGGGACTGGGCTCATGGTCTATTGATCCTGCAAGAATTGGCGGCCCACCAGACGTACCCTCTCAGTAAGGTTGTTCAAGCCCATTTGCAAGCAGAGGCCCGGCTTGCCACGGGACTGATGATGATTCCCCTTCTTCATGTGGACCATGCGAGCTCCTCTAACTGGGACTATCGTCGAGAATACCCCAGTCATGTAAACAATTATCATCAACATCTCTAGTGCTTCCAATTAGCTGTTCTGCCTCAAGATGCCCATGTTTATGTGTGAAAAAGGGGAAGTTCGTTTCATAAAATACCACATCACGGCTAACAAAAATCTTGTTTGCCTTCAAATCATAAACCATCCAACCCTTTTTACCATAGGGATATCCCACAAAGATACACTTGCGGCTTCGAGGAGCAAACTTATCCTTGGTATTTGGTTGAAAATAAGCATAGGCAAGACAACCAAACATCTTGACGTGATCATATCATGGTTTGTCATTAAATAGAATCTCGTAGGGAGTTTTTCCATTTAAAAGCTTACTAGGAGTTCTATTAATCAAATATGTTGCAGTAAGGATGCTCCCCCCCCAAAAGTCGATAGGTAGATGTGCTTGAAAACGCAAAGCTCTAGCTACGTTCAAGACATGTCTATGCTTCCTTTCAACTCTACTGTTTTGCTGTCGGGTTTCTATACAGCTTGTCTGATGCATAATTCCCTTTTGTTGATAAAATTGCTTTATAGGCCCAGAGAGGAATTTTAAACTGTTATCAATCCTAATTATTTTCACTTCTTTCCCAAATTGAGTTTGAACCATGATCACAAAGTTTTGTAATAACATTGATGCTTCTCCTTTATCACTCATCAACTAAACCCAAACACCCCGACTCGCATCATCAACAATAGTAAGAAATTATTGGGCACCACATAAAGAAGGAACTCGATGCGCATCCCAAATATCACAATGAATGAGTCCAAACAATTCCTTTTCATGGCTTTCACTAGCAACAAAACGAGTACGTGTCTGTTTAGCTTGAAAACAAATATCACACGGTTCTTTATTACTACGAACATTAAACTCTTTAGGTAACAAAGCCAAGACTTGATCCGAAGGGTGTCCTAAATGCCTATGCCAAAGATTTTGAAGGCTTACCGTATTGACTTGAGTAGTCGGTGAAGCAAGCTTGTCGACGTAGTAGACTCCTTCCCGCAATCTACCCACTCTAATCAGGCTCTTCGTGGTACAGTCCTATATAACACATAAATCCTCATCAAATATCACAATGCATCTTAATTCTCGACTTAATTTAGCCACAGAAATAAGGTTACAAGCAAAATCCGGCACATAAAGAGCTTTGTTTAAATTTAGTTTGGAGCTCAAGCTTATACTTTTTTCGACATTTGCCATTACAGTTGTTCCATTAGGCAAATTCACGGGGATAGGAGGCACATTTTTCTTATCCCCAAGTTCTTGCAAATTGCCCATCATATGTCGAGATGCCCCAGAATCGATAATCCAAGCAGGCTTACCTTGCAGTTTCTCATAACCTGAGTTCGAAGGTTCAATTAAACTAAGGAGCCGCTGAACTTGCTCACTTGTGAATCCAGGAGTCACATGGTTGCTATGCTCTTCAGCTTCGGTCTTTGACGTGTGCTGCTGCCCAGCAGGCCCAGCAGAGTATGCCGCGACACGTCCACCTCGTTGCCCACTGTTGGCAGTACCTTGTCCTCCACGAGCCCCTCTGCTTTGGTTGTGGCCTCTTCCATGTGTACCCCAGCTGGGTGGGTACCTTATGATTTCATAACAACTTGATTCGTCATGTTTGAACCTCCCGCAATGCTTGCATGTCCCTCTGTTATTTGAGCTTTTCGTTCTCTCACCGTGGTTCGCCGTGTAAGCTGCTGCAGTCTCGGTCCTATCGTCACAGCCGATCATAAGCTTCTTGTGCTGTTCTTCCTGGGTTACAATATTAAAGATTCTCTCAAGAGGGGGCAATGGTTCTGTGGAGAGCATATGTCCACGAATTTGGGAGCACAGATCGTCGTTTAGACCAAGCAAGAATTGATAGCACTAGTCGACCTCAAACATCTGCACAACTTTGGATGACACATTGCACTTACATACCTTGCAAGTACATCCACTAGACATACAGGTAGGAACTTTGATATGGTTGTCGAGTTCACTCCACAGTCCTCTAAGTTTCGAGTAACACTCGACTACGCTCATCCTACCTCATCTACATTCAGCTATATTGGCCTTCAACTAATAAATTCTTGGGACACTTGCAACACCATATCTCTTTCGCAAGTCTTCCCCATTGCTTCTGCCATTTCGGGATAAGCCACACTACGTCGTAGCTTTCGATCAATTACGTTTAGGAGCCACGAACATACCATAGAATTCACCATGTCCCAAACATGGAATTCAGTAAAATCAACTTCTTTGACGTCCGGTTTCTTCAAGGTTCCATTTATGAATCCAGGTTTATTTTTCAACTTCAAGGCCGTACATACGGCCTTCTCCCAAAGATCGTAATTGTCACCGTCAAATACTTCTATTGTGATTAAAACACCTGGATCATCAGACGGATGAAGGTAATAGGGTGAGTGCAGTTCGATCACAAACCTTTGCTTTCCTCCGTCTTTAGTCATGGTTTGTTTGATTGAAGGAGGATAATCACGCAGATGTGTTTGAGTTTATTGCTCTGATACCAGAAATGAAACAAAAAGAAGGAAGCTAGCTTTTGACGTGACCCGTAATTGACGTGCTCTGCTGCCTGGCTTTTGTTATTCATTCATACTGAATATATACATATCCCCAGGTTATACAAAGGACTCCTTATGATATTAGGAGTTAGGAAAGTGATAAGATTTTATCCTGAAAAGCTAATTAAAGGGGTAATAAGAAAATATTACATAACATTACATCAGAATATTTTTACAAGATATGACAATATCATAATAATATTCATCTTAAAAGGGCCGAGCCATAGCAAAAAAAGAGAAGGAATATATCTTACCTATAGCATCACCAACCTGATATACTAGCCATCTTACGAAAAATTGAATATTTACTAATTGCTATGATCAATTTACCATTAATGCTTCAACTCTGATTTTCAAAACTACTGATCAACAAGGTAATACAAACGATCACCGATATAATAGCTAATGATCACCTCATCCAAGTAGTGATCAGTAGTTATTGTCTCAGTGATAATTGGAATTACCTTGGTGATCAATATACCTTTAAAAACAACCATTGAAAACTTGTTCAAGATATGTTGATCATCAAGAAAATGACAACGATAACTAATACAATAGCTAATGATCACTATAGATCACCTCGTCCTGCTCATATCACACAGGACCCCATCCTATGCACTAGAGTCGCCCCCTCTATATATATATGTATGCATACACACATACACACACAGACACACACACACACACACACACACACACACACAAATATATATATATATATATATATATATATATATATATATATATATA
>JACYFF010031958.1:6999792-7068034 GCA_017589665.1 Selenicereus undatus | reverse complement strand
AAGCTACAGTAAGCCCTGTAATACCCATTCTGCTGTATGTCCTCATATTTGGTGTTAATTGTTGTTGTCAAGGTATTGTGCATGTTATAGTCCAACATCCTTGTAGATGCATCCCAGCATTTTGTCCTTAATTATGAGAAGCCCTAAGCTACAGTAAGCCCTGTAATACCCATTCTGCTGTATGTCCTCATATTTGGTGTAATTTACTTTCCCTTCAGTGCGCATGTTTGTTTGTTTCCCCATATTGTTCTGGTATTGTTCGTATGTGCATTTGAGACAAGAATTTAGCCTGACATAGATGAAAAAATTGGCGGTACGTATATCTGGAAATGAATGTTGAGCTTGACTAGATCTGAGGAGTTGGATAGTGAGAGTCACATATGAATTGAATACAACCTTGATTCAAATGCGAATTTTTCCAACACGCATATGTATAGGTGCAAGACTTTGTCTCAGATATTGGCAAGTTGTGTGAAACACATTAAGTTTATAAAGTTGCATTTCCTCAAACCAAACAATGAGGATTTTTATGACTATCTATTGGCAAGTTGTGTGAAACAATGAGGCAAGTAATAGGGCCCAGTTATGGGACGTGCACTTTGAAGGGTAGCGTTGTGGACTTAGATGAGTTGATTTGGGTGTCCTTTAGTTATGACTATCTATAAAAATGTCATAAGGGGCGGAACTATGAAATAACAAAAATATTCTTGTCTTTTTTGAGTTGCATCTATTAGAAAAATAACTTTTTCCCCATTCTAAAAAGCAGGAGCATTTCAATATATTTCGTGGTTCTCACACGCGTTATCTTCTATATTTACTTTGTAAAAGTTCAGCAGTATGAAAGGAATATTTTTCAAAACAGTGACAAAATAATTTTTAAAAAGTCAATGATACGGGAAACTAACTACTCCATTTTGAACATACTATAGCTACGTATACAGTTGCAACATCAGAACACATATTAACTTAACGAGACACTCGAGACAAGGACGAAGAATAGGTAGTCATTTGAGCCCTTCTACTAGCCCAAGCTAATGGCTTCATCCTGGCACCACAACAATACTTTACAAAGAACAACATTTACTACAAAAACATAGCTGATCTGCGACGGAAAAACCGACGGAAAAAGTGTGTTTTTCCGACGGGAAAAGGTCATTCCGACGGAAAATACGACAGAAAACGTCACGTCGGATTCAGCTCGTTGCAAAAAATTTTCCGATGGAATCCAACGGCGTCCGACGGAAATATTCCGTCGAAACACCCGTCGGACAACCCTGCAACATCGGAGAAAGTGAAAACTCGAAAAAGGGGGGAGAAAAATTCCGACGGAAATTCCCGTCAGAAATTCCGTTGGAATTTCCCTTTTTTTAAAATTTTTTAAAAAAAAATAAAATTGAGAATCCGAAAGAAAAAGTATTTTGTAGGAAATTTTGCTTGAAAAAAAAAAAAAAATTTCGCAAAATTAATACGCACGTAATAATATAATTACCAAAGATAAAATTTTATATATATCTGTCAAAAGAAACATGTTGAATTAAATATGAATTACGACATACGACATTGTTTAAAATGTACGCAAATTACTAAACTATTCGGAGTCGGATAAATTTGTGGGATCATCATCGTTGTCGTTTTCGGAGTCCTCTTCATCGTCAGAATTCAAGTTGATTTGGCTAGAGGAGCCTGCACTTTGACCTTTGAAAAATCTTAAAACTTTTTTCAACATGCGCTCTGTCTTCCGTTGTTTCTTGGCTATTTGAGTTATAGCCTCTGCTTGCTTAGTTATGCTCTCATTGAAGAGTTGTGCTTGCTGTCTTGGATCAAAATGCTCAGTTGATGAGTGACGTGCAGCTGCAATAGTAGCTGATTTCTTCAACTTGACCCCCTCCGCGCCAAAACCGTATACACGACCTTTCTTGTCGAGATTTTCTTTAATCCAAAACTCCTCTTGGGTCATAGGTGGCAGTTGAGAGCCCCCTTGAGTTGCAGCTTGGGAGTACTCCTGCCATTTGTTCTGATGATCCTCTTGAAAATTATAAAAAATAAAACTATTTTATACCAAACCTACAATTGTAACATATGAATTATCTCTAAATAAAATGTGTGAAACTTACATATTTTTTGGCAGATTTTTTATCCACAAAAGTTTTTTCTTTCACCTTGCAGTGAGTGTCCTTGAACAATTCCTCATACGTGGGCTCCCTACCTAATATTTGGGCCTGAAAAAAAAGTAAATCGCAATTAAATATAAACGAGGATGATGAACGAGGACCTCAATCCATATCATACTTTATATATAACAAATACATTTATTAATAATCAAATTTCTTACCAAACACCTTTTCCTTTCACTAATCGGAATTGAGCCACATGTATGCAACGAAGGACCAAAACCTTCAACCTCACTCAATCTATTCTTCTTATTTTGTTCACTTAGTTTCTTGAAGTTGTCATTGTCACTCCAATGTTTAAGCATATCATTCCAAACACTAGGCGGTAACCACTTCGGTTTTTTGCTGTACTTCCTGGCGTATCCTAGAATGTCCCTAAGTCGAGTGACACCTCTGTACTCAAAGTTACGCCGTATCTGAGTTTTGTTGTCTGGATGCCAGTAGTAGTGTTTCTTCTGCAAAATTGAAGTATATATATTAGTAATTAAACATTCCAAACAATCCAATCACGACTTTCAAATTCATTGTACAGATAATCATGAACCTTGAACTCATTGAATCAAATGTCTCTCTGAGATTGTGGAACTTCCCCCCACGTGGTCCAAGGATGTGGGTACTTGCCTGCAAAGCTTTCGACTATTTTCTGAACTACACCCTGATATGGAACAAAACTAAGAACACAAAAAGAATTGGTTAGCAATAAAGATTATATGTGTCAAAAGAATATGAGAAGTGAAGAAGTTACAAACTTCATAATAAACTTACTTGTCACCATCAGGTTGTAAATATATATTGTTATTGATGCTCGCTGTGTCACTTTCAGGTGCAGGACTGTGTCTATCTCTTCCTCCCCCTTCATTGGGGACCCCTTTGTTGTGCACTGAGTGACTTGGCATTCTAGGTCGCCCCATAAACTGATTACTGTTAAAATGCGGACTAACAGTACCGAACTATTGATAAACTAATGGAGTAGATGAAGCACCACCCATGTAAGGAATATTTGGTTGAATTGGTGTTTGCATACCCGCACCAAAGAAAGGTGGTTGCAGGTGGGATTGCTTATTCATACTACCAAAATAATTTTCGAATGGTTGACTAGGATCAAGAAAACCTCCAAACATTCCACTGAAGGTGTTCGACTCATAAGTTTGAACAGTAGGATCATACTGTGGAGTCGATTGTGGTACTCCTCTACCGGCATCATTCCTGACCGTTCAACCACGACCCGTCCACCATTGAGTCCAGACATCTAACAAATAAGAACAAAAGGTTGACCTCATCGTTTAATGGCAATTTAATGTTCTCTCCAATAACATTAGGTTGAATTACTCATTTCAAAGATGGGGAGTTTATTAGTGCTACATTGAATGCAGCGACCAATGGAGGCAGTGAAGGGGGCTGATTTTGAGGGAGGAGCGAAGGATGTCGGATGGCCGCAGAAGGCGACGATGGTGGCTGGAAGAGGGCGACACTGGCGATGGCAGAGACAGAAAAAGGTTTGTGTGTGTGTGTAGAGTGTTCGATTGCTCGAGCAATCGGGTTTTTAAAGAGGTGTGGTTCGACGGAAATTTCTGTCGGACCACTTCACCTTCTTGGATTTTTTTTAAAAAAATTCAGGAAAAAGTGTTGTCTGACGAAAAATTTCGTCCGCTTATTTCTAAAAAAATGAAAAAAAATTGAAAAATTTGAAATTTCAAAAAAGTTCAAAATTAGACATTTCCAACGGAAATGCCTGTCTGTTGGAAAATCCATCGGAAAATTCTGTCGGAATATTCCTTCCGACAGGTATTTTCTCAAAAAAAACCTACAACTTCTATCGGGCAAAGAGAAGTTCAAAAAATCAGGTGAGCCGACGGAATATTCCACGGAATTCCGACGGAATATGACCAATCCGACGGAAATTGGGTCCGTCGGTGTAATTTTCCTTCGCCATTTTTTGTCGAAAAAAGCAGATTTTTTAGCATGTGTACGTCTCAAAAAAAGCATATTATTCACATATTCACCAAAAATTAATATACACAACAACTCGAAGAAAACACGCACTTAACATTATTAAACCATTTACCAAAACGAAGCATATATTAAATTAGAATTATTCCACATACTAAACATGCTGTTTAATTATTCAGAACAACATACGCCAAATATTAAATCAGAAATACATAATACTTTTTCCTTATCATAAAAAATTCTCACAACATCTCAAATACAACATTTAATGTAACTAAACATGTATGCTACAAATAATTAATTTCACATAGCAATATTATTTTTCTAGATAAATCTCATTAAACAACAATAACAAATAACAACACCGATTTCCCACCTCATCTAATTAAACAAAACCAAACGAAACAATTACTATTAACATACTTACTAAGCTTATATTAATATATACTTAACATATATACATAAATTCACAAAAATAACAAGAATTGCAAACATACTTTAAAATTCATATATGTTTAAGGTACTTAACACTTTTGGTGAGATAACTTACATCCATATGTTACGAACAAATAAATTTCATACTAAACCAACCAAATCATATGAAAAATTAACCACGTTTAAAAAAAGCATATTATTCGCAAACTCACCAAAAAATACATAAATTTACAAAAATAACAACAAAATCTAACATACTTTAAAATACAAAGAAATGCAAACATACTTTAAAATTCATACATGTTTAACGCATTTAACATTTTTTGTGACATGTACATATTTATCATATAATATTCCACTTATTCAAATAAATACACTTCAGAAATGCAATAAAAATTTAACATAATTTACATACATATGTTACGAACAAATAAATTTCATATTAAACCAACCAAACCATATAAAAAAATAACTACGTCTCAAAAAATGCATATTATTCGCATATTCACAAAAAAATACATAAATTCATAAAAATAACAACAAAATAAAACATACTTTAAAATACATACATGGTTAACATATTTAACATTTTATAATGATGGAACTCATTTTACTTAAATTATTCACAGCAATAAAACATATTAAACATGCTTAACATACTTAATTTAAAATAACAAACTAAATGAACATACTTGCAGATCAAAATTCACAAAAATGAATATAATTTTAAACTTTTAAAGTGAAACAATTTCGACTAACCTTCAAACGCGGAAAATCAAACGGATTACCGGCGGGGAAAGGCACGGGGCGGCGGTGGCGGCGGGACGGTGGCGGCGACGACGAACAGTGGCGGCGGCGGCGGCGGCACGGCTGTGACGGTTACACTCGACAAATTTAAAACGTACAAAATATCAAATAACTTAACTATTTCAATTTTAAACAACGTACTAACAAAAAAAATAACTTACCGATTACAAAAATCTTCAACCTTCACTTTCTCTCTCTTCCCTCTCTTCCTCTTAACGAACCCCCTCCCCGAAATTTAAAAACGAACGCGGAAAACGACCTTGAGATCCATGCAAAACGGCCGACGGATTCCTACGGAATTTCGTCGGAATTTTCGACGGGCGTGACTTCCGTCGGAAATTCCGTCGGAATTTCTGACGGCCGTCGGACCCCGCCTGCTTTTCCGTCGACTTCTCTGATATTTTCTGACGTGCCATTTACGCGTCACTTTGTCCGTCGGAGATGGGCTGCGTTTTTGTAGTAAAGGGCATATAGAATCCCAACGAACAGGTTAAGCCATAGTAGTTGATTGCATGGCCATATATATGATTAGGATAATGGAAAACTACTCTGTAATACACATGGGTTGTCTCACTTTAGCTGAAAATTTGATGAGTATATATCGATATGGTATAGGAAAACTGATAATTTGCCTTTAAACAAATGAGATAACGTGGGCAACCCCCTCCTTGCAATTCGATCAGTACGACTCTTTCATATATTCTCTTACCGATTACTTAATATTTGCTTTATCTCTTCAATTTATATGACATTATAATCTCAATATTTTGTCCCATTTACGTGTCTAATACAATATCTCAAAATGATATGTCAATGGCCCCAAATCATCTCAGCAATGATGAATGTCTGGTGGGAGTATAATGCTTACCGATTAATAAACGATAATAAAATATACCGAATATTTCCTTAAAAAAAAAATCAAACCATTGTCTGGTGGCAGTTCTATTCTGCTAAATAATCCTAAACTTAACTAATTCAATAATAATAAAGATCCTAAATTGGGATTCAAACACTATTGTGCTCTAAGAATCGTAGACTGAATCATGCAAACCTGCCAATGCTAACAATTGAAATGAAATGACTACAAATTGAAGAACATCTACGCCTTCTCTCAAAGATCATTGGACTGACTAATCAATCCTAATTATCTATTTGCATGGAATAGAATTATCAAAGTCACAGGATGAGTAGTCGAATTTCCTAATTGAAGTCCGAACTGTTTTCATGGAAAGAAATATTCAATTGCTCACAAAGCCGCTCTAGATAAAGGATTCAAATTTCGTTGAAATCCTGAACCCTAATTAAGGACAATTAATAAGTCTCTTTCAAGCAATTCAACAAACACATGGCGTGCTAGGGAAGAATTCATTTTAAGAACATGGGCGCAATTCGCGAAAGCCTAGAACATGATTCAACTACGCATAATAGGGGCTAATCCCAACCTAAGATTAGGGATTTGGCCTCTACACATATCTAAAATCTTAATTTCAACAATCAATTTACTAGACATGAAACAATATAGAAACTCAAAGAAGAAATCACAAGAGAGAAGAAAGGGTGAAGAACAAACTTAAATTAATCTGCAAAAGTAGTGTTGAATAATCTTCAATTCACAATCTTTGATGCAAAGGTATTTGTAAACTATCTCTAGACTCTCCCAAATCACCCTCTAAAAGTGCTCTCTAAAAATAATCTAAAGCAATTCCAAAAGATACTCTAAAATTCGTGAGAAAAGTTAAGTAGCACAGAAAAATGGGAACGCATGGTCGTGCTTCGTCACACGGCAGGCCGTGCACATCTTCTGACTCAAAGAGCATGGCCATGCAAAAACGCACGACCAACCTTGCACTTTTGCCTCAGAAACCTAGTTGTGCGAAAGACGCATGGCCAACCGTGTGAGTCTTCAACTTTTTAGTAATTTCGCACGGCCGTGCACACATGCACGACTAGCTGTGCGGATGCTGCAAGCTTCAACCTTTTGCTTCTTGTCTTCTCATGGACTCCTCGAACCTCTTCCCTTGTGGGACATCACTCCTTGCTCGCTCATAGAGCATTGAGGTCCAGTTTCTCAAATTGTGGGTGAAATACCTGTACAGAGTAAAATTAACCCAAAACGGCGATTATAAGCGAAGGAGAGCACAAGCGATCCAATTCTTTGATGATTCAAGGGGAAAAGGTAAAGAATAGTGGAGAAATCAAGGGCTGAAAATGGTGAAAATAGATGTTTTCTCGTACACCTAATGAACAAATTGTTGTGTATCCCTAGAAATTGATTGCTCGTGGGTCGTGGAAGTGCTATTGGTGGACCAAATTCGATACTAGGGTAGTAGTTTTTTTCCATGCTAGGACTTGTTGTTCAACCATTAGATAAGTTTGTTATTGGATCAATAGTCGTGTTTCCTCTCTATTTGTTTTTTTTAAAAAAAAATACAAGGATAAGGGATGGGTTGGAATGAGGAGAACTTAGACCTACACCTGTACCCATATACGCACCTCTTTTTTCTAGTATCCACTGTATACCCATTTAGAATTCACTTTCACCACCCATTATGGTTTTAAATCAGGTGGGTTTTGTTATTTTTAAATATGTGCGGATTCTACTGTCACCTCTAATCATAGTTTAGTTTGCTGGAATTTGATGGATTTATGGTTAATCTTGAGTAGGGATAGATGAAGATTTGAGTTGATGGCATGGTGTTCATTTAAGATCATTTTTGGTTCATGTGAGTTTTTTTTTGGTAAGTGGGCCTAGCCCATTAAACTCTATCGCAGGGATACTTAATGGGTATCAACAGGTCAAGGGGTGAAGGATGCCAAAATTTGAGCGCAAAACCCAGAAACCAAGGCCCACGTGCAAACTCAGTCACAATGCACAAGTTTTTTGCACCCCCGGATTCAAACCCGAGTGGGTAAGATGGCCAAGGCACTCCTGACTAGACAGGCTAGGAGTTCTTCGACAGGCCATGCGAGCTTGTTTGATCTTAACTTCAAATAGTATATATTTACTCTCAATAGGTTTAAAATGTTCATCTTAAATAAACCCAAAATATATATTAACTAGAGAATTTTTTTTGTCAAGTACAAAACTACCTGACTAAGATATATCATTGTAGCACCATTTCAATCATATTATGAGGGGACAAAAAAGGGGAGAAAAAAACAGGTAGGATAAGAGGATGCAATGTAGACAAGCATTACCTTACAATTCCATAAGACTTGCCAAAGGTCATGTGAGGGAGGGTCATGAACTCATGATTACAGAGAGGGAAAGCACGAGGAAATGAGAAGCCAACAAGGAATAAACAAAACTCGTGTGGAATGTTATCAGGGACAAGCATGTTCTGCAAATTCTCCTTACCTTCCAACTCTTTTTTTAATTAGCTTTACACCAGAAAATAATGAGTATATCTTACAATATCTACTAAATCAACTGCATACATTATTGTCTTATAACCAACGCTATTGGAACCAGATAAAATCGGACTATTCGACCCAACTAGTTCGATCAATTAGGACCTACTCTGTACGCCAACCTACTCGAAGAATAAAAGGATATGTTCAGAGTACTAAGTTCAGAAAAATCAGTCAAACAAGCTAACTTAATTAACCATTACTTACCTTGTCAAACCATAGGTGACACAAATTTTGCTTATGTAACTATTAAATAATAATATGCTGATTCTAGATTATCTATATTTTCTTATGTATTATTATGGGCATGTTCTTTTCGTTGGAAAATATAGGTTGGTAAATGGGTGAAGTTAGTTGAAATTGGTTGAAGTGGGTTGAATTAGATTGAAATGTGTATTTTTTTTTATTGAAGTGAATTGAAGTGGGTTTAAGAGGTACAAGTTGGTTAAAATAGTGGAAAGTGGGTTGAAATTGGTTGAAATAGGTTAAAGTGGATTGAATTGGGTTGAAATAAATATTTTTTTTATTAAAGTTGGTGAAGTAGGTTAAAGTTGGTTGATGTTGGTCAATTGTGATTTATGAACGAAAAGTATAGGGCTTATATCTTGTTAGCTAGTTTTTCTTGAAAGTTTAAAGGCTATTAAATCACCCTAGAGGGGGTGAATAGGGTGATGATCAAAATTGTAAATTAATCAAGTAAAGAGCGGAAAGATAAACGTGGACAAAACACAAGAACTTTTTAACGAGGATAACCTCAACCAGGTTCAATCCCCACCTAGAGTTTCCTAACTCTAGGATTAACCCAATTATATTAAGAGGGATTGTTACAACTCAAGAGTACACCTTACTCTAAGTTCCAAGTCACTAGTTGAACCTTTCAATTAGGTTTGATAGAGTTGACCCTTCAACTCTATAATCTCACCTTATTTACGCCTTCAACAATACAATTCAAATGTAAAGGAACTAAGTTTGAGCACAATGTATGTCAATGTATTGCTTGAGTAATATGCCAATGAGTGCTTGCAATTCTTCAATTCCTCAGCTCTGATTCAGCTTTGTATTTATAGGGAAAACTTGGAGGATTTGTTGGAAACTAGCCGTTAGACACAATCTGGATTCCTGCTTCAGTTCAGTGCCTTGGACTGCAGTTCAGTATCCTTTGAAATCTTAGCAATCTCAGCAACCAACGGCTAGGAGGCTAATTTTGGCTTGATTTGATATTCTTCCAACTTCTACTTCCATTTTTGAGCTACTGAAATATTTTCTAACAACTACTTCCACTTTGAGCAAGAGAGGATTGTCTTGATCAGATTTGTAATTGCTTTCCAAAAAATCAAGTCAGATATCAAGCATTTAAAGAGAATTTAAATCTTGATATTTACTTCATAAGGGTCCCTAATAATAAGGAAACAATCATAATCAAAGGGATAATGTCAATCATAATATTTTTCAGTTATAATCACCATTGTAATATCAAAATAATACAAATGTAACATGATAAATATGTCAATTGATTAATCTCTTTTTGTCTTTCATCAAAACATATCAAAACTCTTTAAGAAAGCTAACAATCTCCTCCTTTTTGATGAAAGACAAAACCCAATGAAAATAACAAGTCCATACAATTTTGAATGACATGCCATGAAAAGTTTTCCAAGTACTTCTCCCCCCTTTTGTATTTAATCAAAAAGATAGTACAAGAAGGAGAAAGAAAAAATTGAAGCTTATTATGGTAAACACATATAACTCCCCCTTAATAAGTTAATGTCATATAAAGGTGCTCCCCCTCAATCCATGACACTAAAAAAAAAAATATAAGGGATAAAATACTAACCATGTAATTAATCACATATGCCAATGCTCATTGACTTGAAATTTTCATAAACAACACAATGATGCAATAAGTGATTAATATTAACAAAATTCTCCCCTTATCAAGAGTAAATCGAGGTTGTTGAAAAATGATCAACTGATATAATTTTTCTCTTCTAGAAACAAGCAGTACAAGGATCATAATAATTATGAACAAAAGCAATGGGATCTTATGTGCATGATAACATGTCATAATAGTATAAGATCAATCATGTTCAAATTTCAAGGATAATAAAGCAAATTAAAATTCAAAAAATTTTGAAATCAAAATGCCACAAATAGGAAGTAGATCATGGAAAGTAACATAGTCTTATGTTTAGCAAGAATCTAAATATTTTCACATAAAAATTCAAACCTCCAGTTTCTGCCTGCAAAGTAACCCAGTTTCTGTCTGCAGTTGAAGGCCTTAGACTGCAGTTGAAGGCCTTGAATTTCTTGAGAGTAACGAATTTCTCACTAACCTGCAAGATATTAGGAACATAATTAGTACATAGAGAGGATTTTTCCTCAATTCACATTGGGTGGTCTTGCGGCTTTTGGTACCCAAATTTGAACTAACCTCGGGTTAGATTTTCTAAAGGGGCATGAATAAGACATATTGTTGGAAAAATGAACAGTAATAGCTGCTGGAAGGAGAAAGAGATGACCTGTGTCGTGGTATGAACCACTGACCTAAAAGCTTAATTCGCCCGACTTTAGGTGCAAATCGTTATGGCGAAGAAGCTCCCCAAGGTTTAACACAGCTAGCTTCGTACTTGTGCACTCGAGGGAGAAGCTTTGGAGTATAGCAACTTGTATGCCCAGGAAGTAGAGAGGAGAAGAGAGAATTGTTGTCTATGTATTCTGCAGAGGTGCAGAAGGGTCCCTTTTATAGTGGACTGGGGGAGAGGAAAACTGCCAACCAAGCAATAAAGGAAGGCGTGAAATGGGGGCAGAAAATCAGGCAAAGGAGAGAATAATGTAATTCAGCCATTAATGGGGAGAGGATCATGGTAATTGAGGAAGACTCGGTCAACTAGCCGTTAGGAATACGGCAGCATATACGCAATCAGTCCTCTCGAGAATTCCTCCAAAAATATAGTGTAAGGCCCAAGCCCACAGCCCCCAGCCCGCGACCCGTGCCGCACCCAGCCCGGACCGGACAGCGGCGGCACGCGCGCGGGTGTGGCAGCCAAAGTCCCCTCAACCCCCCTTAAAACATGGCTTCAAGTTATTCAATAAGTGCAAGAAGAGTGGAATATATAACCTTTTGAAGCTACTCTCAAAGGTTCCATGTAGGACAACAAAAGAGATAGAAAGAGTAAGTGAACACCCTTTTGGGGTGCCATTACTCCAACAATCCCCCACTAATGGTACATAAAAGGAAAAAACGAATGAAAAGGATTTCTTGGGCAAGAGGGGTCGGATACTTAAGTATCAATATCTTTCGATTGAATTGATACGTAGTGAAGAGAGGCAACATCTAAGTCTGACAAGTGAGCTTAGTCTTGAGCTTGTTAGACTTTGAACGAGGCCCTCTCGACACATATCAACCCTAAAGGATGTATACTCCGCGATAATCACTTGCGCTTTTAGGCCCATGCGCATACCTTGGGTCTCATAAGTGCTCTAGAGAGACAGCCCTAGTCTCTCATAGAAGGCAGCCAGACCTTCACACTTACTTAGGTAATTCCATCAGTCTATCTCTACTTAGACCACCATATCATGGCTTGGAATTATTAAGAGCATGTGTTAGCTCATCCTCTTGTAGAGTGAAGAATCCATCAAGTGCTTCTCTGTAGCACCACCATAATAGGCTATGGATTCATTTCATGTGCTTCTTTATAGCACACGCACTACCACGCGCCATAGGGATGGGAAGTAGTGCAGTTAGAAGATTAATATGGCTTCGTTTGACCGCAAATGGGTATCCACCATATCTCTTCATTCCATGGGCTTTAGCCCCATCCCCCTCGATGGTTCAAGAACTACTCTTCTAGGCAATCCCTTTGTAAGAGGATTTGCCAAGTTTTTCTCGGATCTCACATATTCCAAAGAGATAACACCATGCTTTAACAATTGCTTTATCGCACCATGTCTAATACGGATATGTCTCTTTTTTCCGTTGTAGACACTGTTGTGCGCAACTCCAATTGCTGCTTGCGAGTCACAATGCAAGGACACAGGTGTTGATTGTTTCCCCCACAATGGTATGTCAGTCAGGAGACCCTTGAGCCATTCTGCTTCTTGACCTGCCAACTCAAGAGCAATAAACTCAGATTCCATGGTTGAGCGAGCTATACATGTCTGTTTTGCAGACTTCCATGAAATAGCTCCTCCACCCAATGTAAAAACATAGCCACTAGTAGAGCTTACTTCATCGTTATCAGCAACCCAATTAGCATCGCAAAAACCTTCAAGTACAGCAGGAAATTTACAAAAATGTAAACACCAATCCATAGTACCTCTAAGGTATCTCAGCAAACGATGAAGTGCATCTCAATGTTCTTTAGCAGGATTACGAGTGTACCTACTTAGTCTACTGACTGCATATGCAATGTCAGGACGAGTAGAGTTCATGAGAAACATCACACTCCCTATTATCTTAGCATATTCAATTTGAGACACACCAGGTCCTTTGTTCTTTTTAAGATGTATGCTAGGGTCATAGGGAGTTCTTACAGGTACCACATCGAAAGAGTTAAAATTTTTCAACACTTTCTCAATGTAATGAGACTGACTTAAGGAAAAGCCACTCTTGGTTTTTATAAGTTTGATCCCCAAGATAACATCTGCTTCTCCTAAATCTTTCATTTCAAAGAGAGAAGACAGAATTCGCTTAGTCTCATTTATGGCACATAGGTTGGTACCAAATATTAGCATATCATCCACATACAAGCAAATGATCACATAATCAGATCCAAACAATTTGGAATAAACACAAGAATCTGAGTTGTTGACAGTAAAATCATTTTTCTCTAAAGAACTAGCAAATTTCTCATACCATTGTTTTGGGGCTTGCTTTAGACCATACAGGGATTTTCTCAGTTTACACACTTTGTTCTCCTGACCAGGATCCTCACACCCTTCAGGCTGTGACATATAAATTTCTTCCTCTAAGTCGCCATTGAGGAATGTTGTTTTAACATCCATCTGATGTACCACAAGATCATGGATAGCAGCCAGAGCAACTAGACTTCTAATTGTTGCAATTTTGGTCACAGGAGAATAAGTATCAAAGAAATCAATTCCCTTCTTTTGGTCAAAGCCTCTAATGACCAGTCTAGCTTTGTACCTTTCAATAGAGCCATTTGTCCTAAGTTTCTTCTTGAAGATCCATTTACTACTAATGGATCTACAATCCTTAGGCAAGTCGGTCAATTCCCAAGTTTTATTTGACTCAAGGAAATCTATTTCACTCTTGATAGCTTCTTTCCAGAAGTTAGCATCTATGGATCTCATAGCCTCTTGGTAGGTTTTAGGATCTTCCTCGAGTAAATAAAGAGACACAAGTTCATCGGTCAAAGCATCAATGTCAAAGTTCTCAAGGACTTCTACCAAAAAGGAGGTGATAAAGTCAGGGCCAAAACTAGTTTCAATCCTCTGTCTCTTGCTCCTTCTAGGTTCAATTTCCAAGTTTCTAATACTAGAGCTAGAAGCAGGCAAGTTCACATGTTCAGGTACAATATTAGATGCAATATGAGGCACATTCCTTTTTAAAGGGAAAACATGCTCAAAGAAATCGGCATCTCTATACTCCGAAATAGAGAAATCAGATAAAGACATAAATCTATATGCAACACTGTTTTGAGCATAACCAATAAAAAAAGCATCAAAAGTCTTGGGGCCGATGTTTGAACGTTTATGAGTAGGTAGTGCAACTTTGGTCAGACACCCCCACACTTTCAGATAATTCAGGTTGGGGGCATACACTTTCCACAATTCATATGGGGTTTGATCTAACTTTTTATGGGGAACTCTATTGAGTAAAAAGCAAGCTGTCAAGACAGCCTCCCCCCACATGTTATCAGATAGACCATAACTAACGAGCATGACATTCATCATGTCTTTAAGGGTACGATTTTTCCGTTCAGTAATACCGTTTTGTTGAGGAGTGTAAGAGGCACTAGTCTTATGTATTATGTCATTTTTCTCACAAAAGGCAGTCAGAGAATTTGTGTCACATTCCCCACCTCTGTCAGATCTAAGTCTTTTGATTTTTCGGTCTAACTGATTCTCAACTTCGGCTTTGTATTTTAAGAACATTTCCTCAGCCTCATCTTTAGACTTGATAAGGTAAATCTTGGTATACCTAGAGTAGTCGTCTACAAAAGTGATATACCATTTCTTTCCACCCTTACTCATGGTGTTCTTAAAGTCTGCTAAGTCTGAATGCACAAGTTCTAACAGTTTTGTTTTTCTGGTTGTTACATTTTTAAAAGGTTTCTTAGCAAATTTTGCTTCAACACAGACTGAACACTTAGAACAATTTTCAGTATTCACATTTGGAATTAAACGCATGTTTCTAAGTCTTTTCAATGAAGCAAAATTAACATGTCCAAGTCTACCATGCCACAGATCAACAGACTCAGCAATATAAACAGAATTGGTAGCAGTTTCATTATTAATTTGTGCAACAACATTCAAGACAAGGAGCCCCCCACTACGATATCCCTTCCCAACGAAGTCCCCATTTCGTATGATAACAACTTTACCGGCTTCTTGCACAATTTTAAGGCCATCCACGTCAAGAAGGGTACTAGAGACCAAGTTTCTACGAAGGGAAGGGACAAATAAAACATTACTTAAAGACAGTAATTTTTCAGAAGTAAACTTAAGTAAAATCTTCCCTTTACCCTTGACAGCAGTTGTAGAAGAGTTGCCCATGTAGACGCATTGTTCATCAACAACATCTTCAAAGTTAGTCATGAGTTCCTTGTTGGCACAGAAGTGCCTTGATGCTCCAGAATCCAGAATCCATTCTGACAGACTATGCACCAGATTAGCCTCCACGGTTGTAACTGCACAGATGATCTCATCATCCTCGGTTTCAGCAATATTGGCAGTAGGTGTTGTAGACTTGTGTTTGGCTTGGATTGACCATTTCCTTTGGTTGCATTGGTAGGCCTTGTGTCCAGGCCTGCCGCACATGTAGCACACCACCTTAGGCTTCTGAATCCTTTTGTTGGCAGAATTCTGATTCCTGAGATTTTGAGTTGGCTTCTGAAATCTCTTCCCTTTGCCTTTGAACCTGTCTTTATTCTTTTGTACAGCAGATTCAACCAGATTAGAGCTAACAGAATTTAAAGAAAGGGAAGACATCTTATCCTTCAGCCGATTTGCCTCCTCAGTCCGCATATGGCTGATTAATTCCTGCAGTGTAAGATCTTTCTTTTTGTGCTTGAGGTGGTTTTTGTAATCGCTCCAGGATGGTGAAAATTTTTCTATCAACACGTTGGCTTGGAGGATTTCGCACATCTTCATGCCTTCTGCTAGAACCTCAGCACACAGGTTTTCGTAGACGTGAACCTGTTCCATGATAGGTTTGTCTTCTATAATCTGGAACTGTAGCCACTTGCCAACGACGTATTTTCTTTTCCCGGCGTCGTTTGAACCATATTTTGCCTCAAGTTTGGTCCAGATGACCTTGGCAGATTTAAAGATTACAAACAGATCAAACAAAGGGTTAGACATATTATTCAAAAGGTAATTGCGAGCAAGTTTGTTGTCCTTTTCGAATTTCTTCTTTGTGGCTTCGTCAAGAGGAATAGGAGGAGTTCTGGGTACAGTAGGAGTCGCAGGTTCAGAATCTGGGTTGCCTTCATCAGGGAGATCAGTAGTGAGCATGTAGTCGATCTCAAGTTGCTCAAAGCAGAGAAGCAATTTTTGAGACCAACGTTTATAATTGGTTCCATCAAGAGGTTCAATTTTGTAGAGATCGGGGAGAGTTTTTGGACCAGCAACCATTAAATTAAGCTTTCAGATTGTTGGAAAAATGAACAGTAATAGCTGCTGGAAGGAGAAAGAGATGACCTGTGTCGTGGTATGAACCACTGACCTAAAAGCTTAATTCGCCCGACTTTAGGTGCAAATCGTTATGGCGAAGAAGCTCCCCAAGGTTTAACACAGCTAGCTTCGCACTTGTGCACTCGAGGGAGAAGCTTTAGAGTATAGCAACTTGTATGCCCAGGAAGTAGAGAGGAGAAGAGAGAATTGTTGTCTGTGTATTCTGCATAGGTGCAGAAGGGTCCCTTTTATAGTGGACTGGGGAAGAGGAAAACTGCCAACCAAGCAATAAAGGAAGGGATGAAATGGGGGCAGAAAATCAGGCAAATGAGAGAATAATGTAATTCAGCCATTAATGGGAAGAGGATCATGGTGATTGAGGAAGACTCGGTCAACTAGCCGTTAGGAATACAGCAGCATATACACAATCAGTCCTCTCGAGAATTCCTCCAAAAATATAGTGTAAGGCCCAAGCCCACAGCCCGCAGCCCGCAGCCCGCGGCCGGTGCGGCGCCCAGCCCGGACCGGACGGTGGCGGCGCGCGTGTGGCAGCCCAAGTCCCCTCAACCCCCCTTAAAACATGGCTTCAAGTTATTCAATAAGTGCAAGAAGAGTGGGATATATAACCTTTTGAAGCTACTCTCAAAGGTTCCATGTGGGACAACAAAAGTGATAGGAAGAGTAAGTGAACACCCTTTTGGGGTGCCATTACTCCAACACATATGATAATTCTTTAGGCAGTAATTGCATTTAATATGAGATTTGTTTTGGGAGGTTGATTGAACAAAGAAGTTCTTATAGACTTGATTTTTATTAAAGACATTATACCCAATTCATTTTTTATTGAATGACATCCTTTGAGAGCCTAATAATTTGTCCAAATTTTTCTGTCCTTTTAAAAACTTTAAAACCAATTTTTCAAAACCTTCACATTTAGATTGAACTTCTTGCTTTTTTGTTTCAAGAGTATCAATCTTCATATGAAGTTTATCATTTGATTTTTGTAAGGCCTCTTTTTCAAATGATAAGCTTCGAATGACTTTCTTTAAAGACTTTATTTTGGACAAATATTTTTGCTCACATTCAATGCAATTAACCAAGGCTTGGGCTAATTCATCTTTAGAATATTCAAGAAGATCAGAATAATCTACCTCATCCAAGTCTTCAAATTCAGTTTCTTGGACGTCATTTGCCATAAGGCATAGATTTGCAATTTCTTCTTCTTTGTCACTGTCACTGGAGTCACTATCACTCCATGCAACAATCATGGCTCTATTGAATTCCTTCTTGGCTTTGTGCTTGCGTTTTTCAGCTTTCATTTGCAAGACTGGATAATCTTTTACAATATGTCCTGGCAATCCGCATCCAAAACAAGGACCTAAGTTAGAATAATTTTTTTGTTGTTAAGAAATTTCGTACCTTTTGAGAACTTCTCATTTTTGCTTGATAGAGATCTCTTTTTGTAGAACTTCTTGGGATCAAATTTCTATGATTTGAACATTTTCTTCAATCCTCTAGCGATCATTGCCATAGTATCTTCATTCTCTTCACTTGACTCATCGTCCAAGGAAAAGACTTCTTCATTTCCAGTTTTGAATGCTACTCCTTTCTTAGTTTGATCTACTTATTCATCTTCTTTAAGATGTATTTCATAAGTCATAAGCTTCCCAAATAGATCATCAAGAGGTAAGGTCTTTAGGTTTTGGGCTTCTTCAATTGCAGTGACCTTAGGACCCCACTTGTTTTTAGGAAGACACCGAAGTATTTTTCTAACCATCTCCTCGTTGGTGTAGGTTTTGCCAAGGGACTTGAGATTGTTGGTTATATCAGTGAATCTCGTGAACATCTCCTAGATCGTTTCATTAGGTTGCGTTTTGAATAGCTCGTATTGATGGACGAACATGTTGATTTTTGTCTCTCTCACTTGACTTGTCCCTTCATACGTCACCACCAACTTGTCCCATATTTCTTTGGCTGATTCACATGCACAAATACGATTGTACTCATTAGCATCTAATCCACAATATAATATATACATGGCCTTACAGTTTTTTGACAGCCTTGCGAAGTCTTCTTGGGTGTACTGTTCTTCAGTTTTTACAACGGTCTTTCCATCAATCATGATTTGCGAAATGTATGGTCCTTTTGTCATGATATTCCATAGTTCATAATCTTCAGTCTTGATAAACATCTGCATCAAATTTTTCCAATATGAAAAATTAGTGCCTCTAAACAAAGGAGGTCTAATAGTGGAACGACCTTGATCATACACTACTAAAAAAGTTCATATTAACGACGGAACTCGGCGACGAAAAATATTAACGACAAATTTGGCGACGGACAAATAGCTCCACAAAAAAGTCAGATTGGACGACAAATATGACGACGGAAATTTAAATCCGTTGCCTAAATTGGCGTTAGAAATTTTTTTTTTTTTTGAAAAAGTGGCGACGGATATTCCGTCGCCTAAAAATATTTTTCTAAAAAAAAAGAAGACGGCGACGGAATTTCCGTCACCAATTTAAAAAAAATATAATTTTTTTTTAAAAAAAAGGTGGCGACGGAAATTCCTTCGCCACTTTAAAAAAAATTCAAAAAAACAAGGTGGCGATGGAATTTCCATCGCCATTCCGTCGCCACCCCATTTAAATGAAACCAATTTCTGGTTTCATTTCATTGCAGCCCGCGTCGAGGAGAGAGAGAGAGCGACCGAGAGCCCGCCGCGAGCAGCGCCAGAGCCCACCCCCCCGCCGTGCCCAGCCACCGCCGCCGGCCGTCCGCCCCTCCTACCGCCGCCGGTCACCTCCCCTTGCCGTCGGCCACCCTCAGCCACCCCCCACCGCCAGTTTTTTGAAGTTAATTGAGGTATTTTTTCTCACCTAAACAACTTGAAATTTCTACAAATTTTTGTATTACATTGTTAGAATTTTATAGTTAGTTCATATTTATGTTGAAATGTGGTGTTTGTGTGAGATTATTGGTTTAATTTGGTTCAAGATTGGGGTAAATGCGATTTAGGGTTTAGGTTTGATAGTTTGAAGTTAAAGTTTGATATATTGGTGGAATGAAATGGTTTCATTGATAATGTTGTTGAAATGTGCAATTTGTGTGAGGTTATTGGTCTAATTCGTTACAAGAATTTGTTAAATGCGATTTAGGGTTGAGGTTTGGTAGTTTGAAGTTGAAATTTCATATATTGGTGGAATGAAATATTTTAATTGATAATGTTGTTGAAATTTGATTGGAGATTTTGCTCAATGCAATTTAGGGTTTAGGTTTGGTGATGTGAACTTGAAAGTTGATATGTTGGTGGATTGAGATGCTTTAGTTTATTATTTTGTTCAAATGTGATGTTTGTATGAAGTTGTAACTCATATTAGTTTTGTGATGTTCGTGAGAATGTAAGTGTATTTATCACGTAGTTGTAATTATTTTTTTTTGGTGCATGTGGAAATTTTGAAGTAAGCAAAAAAAAATATAATTGCGTAATTTATGTAGTTATTATAATTTTGATTAAAATTAATCCTTATCAAATACCTTATGTGGTTATTGTTATTTGAGCAGAATATGAATGGTCCTCCACATCGTAGGTGGATGTATAATAGATTACTGCATGATCGCAGTGGTTATACGCAAGAATTTCTGGATGGAGTAAACGAATTTGATCAATTCGCACGTACACAAACAGAGTTTTTGAATGAGGGAAAGTATAGATGTCCTTGTGCGAAATGCAGAAATAGGGTGTACTTGACACCTGATGAGGTCAAGATGCACCTTATGTATAAGGGTTTTGTGCAAGGGTATTGGTTTTGGATAAGTCATGGGGAAATAGAACCTCAGGAATATGGTTGTGGGTATCAAAATAGTGAAATTCCCGAAGTTGGAGGTTCAAGTCATGTTAATAATGACTATTCTGAATCCTACATAGATCGGATGGAGGACATGGTTGACGATGCTATAATAGCAAATCAAAATGTAAGGGAAAAGGGGTCAAGCACTTGCCGACAACCATTTTATAATATGGTTCAAGCTGCTCAACAACCCTTATATGATGGTTGCTCCACCCACAGTGAGCTATCTGCGGCGGTGAGGCTGTTGAGTATTAAATCTGATTATAGTATGCCTCAAAACTGTTTTAATGAAGTTGTTCAATTAATGAAAGAGATGTGCCCTCCTAACAACCACGTGCCTAAAAACTACGGGCAAACGAAGAAGGTTGTTAAAGATCTCGGCAACGATGTGGTCCAAATTGATTGTTGCCGGAAAGGTTGCATGCTATTTTATAAGGAGAACGCAAACTTGGATGCGTGCAAGTTTTGTGGGCATTCAAAATGGAAGAGGCAAAGGTCACATCAAAGGAATCAGAATCCATTGCCATACGCAAGGATGCATTACTTGCCGTTAAAACCTCGACTGCAGAGGTTGTACGCATCAAGAAGTACTGCAGAGCACATGAGATGGCATTATGAACATCGACGTGAGAACGGTGTTTTATGTCATCCATCAGATGGAGCAACATGGAAACATTTCGATTCCAAATACCCTCAATTTGCTGCAGAGCCTAGGAATGTGAGGCTTGGCTTATGTGCTGATGGATTTAATCCTTACACATTGTCTTCAAGATCATACTCCATTTGGCCGGTGGTCGTTACACCATATAACCTTCCCCCTGAAATGTGTATGACCACGCCGTTTATGTTCTTGAATTGTGTAATCCCCGGGCCCAAAAATCCCAAGAACAACATAGATGTATATTTACAACCTCTTGTCGATGAGTTGAAAGAGTTGTGGGATGTTGGAGTTGAGACTTACGATATTTCTACGGGGCGTACATTTCAGATGAAGGCTGCACTTATGTGGACGATTAATGATTTTCCCACATACGGAATGTTATCTGGGTGGAGTACTAATGGCCAATTGGCATGCCCCGTATGTATGAAACAACAAAAGGCTTTGAGATTGCGAAATGGAGGTAAATTCTCTTGGTTTGACTGTCATCGGTGTTTTGGCCAAGGAATCATGCGTTCAGAAGAAATAGAACTGCATTTAGGAAAGGGAGAACTGTTACAGGGGGTCCTCCTCGCCGATTGATCGGGGAAGAACTGTATGTGGAGGTGGAAGATTACCCAATGGTAACCACAAATGGTGACTTTGTCATACCAGGATTTAAGGAGAATGAGCACAACTGGACAAAAAAGAGCATATTATGGGAGTTGCCTTATTGGCAACACCAACTGCTCCGCCATAATTTGGATGTGATGCACATTGAGAAGAACTTCTTCGAAAACATTATCAACACTGTGATGGATGTTAATGGGAAAACAAAGGACAATGCCAAATCAAGAATGAATGTTGCCGAAATATGTGATCGGCCGGAATTACATTTACATTCAGGCCCAAGTGGTAAGCCGGTTAAACCAAAAGCGAAGTTCGTACTTCCTGTGGATAAACGAAGAGAGTTGTGTGAATGGGTGAAAGAGCTTCAAATGCCTGATGGATATTGCTCGAATTTGAGAAATATCGTGGACCCTAATGAGGCTAAGTTCAACAACATGAAAAGTCATGATTGTCATGTCTTCATGGAGACTCTTTTACCAATTGCATTTGGTGCGCTCCCAGATGATGTGTTGAAACCTCTTATTGAGATAAGCCAGTTCTTCAAGAACTTATGCTCAACAACATTACAGGAAGATATGCTTGAGGAACTGCATCGCAACATTGTCATCATTTTGTGTAAGTTGGAGACCATTTTCCCTCCTGACTTTTTCAATGTCATGGAGCACCTGCTAGTGCATTTGGCAGAAGATGCTCAACTAGGTGGTCCAGTACAATACAGATGGATGTATCAATTTGAGAGGTAAATTATACTGTAACTGATGAAAACCTTCTATGAATTCTTATATGTGGAATCACTTAAAAGTGATTGCAATTGTGAATTTGGTAGGTTCTTTGGCCGATTGAAGAGAAAAATAAAGCAGCAGGCGTGTCCTGAAGGTTCAATCACAGAAGCATACCTAGAGGCGGAGAGGACATTCTTCGCCTCGTATTACTTTGGCTCTAATGTGCCCTCCATGCGCAGTAGGCGCAGGAGAAATGAAGACGACGATGAACATATAAATCATTTTCCAACTCTGTCCGTGTTTGAACCGCAAGGGACCACTATTGGTAGGGAAAGATCAAGGTATCTCACGGATGCCGGATATGTTGCTGCTCATCTTCACTTGCTGTTAAATTGTGACGAAGTTAAACCTTATATAGGGTGAGTTGTATTTTCACATCGAATTCAGTTTATCATTCATAATGCAAGTATGTTAATACGCTTCGTAAAATGTGATAGTATTTTCACAGACCAAGTAAGAACCGCACGTCCCAATGTCAGCGACGCAGATGTCGACACCATCATCGAAACTCATTTCGCAGATTGGTTTAGTGAGAATGTAAGTATTCGAACTCATTTATTTATAATTTGAACATAACAATTAATTAGGTGCAGTGTATTAATTAAAACCACTTGTTATGTCACCTTCGGTGCATTATATTCAATTGTTCGAAACCGACAAACATTGCTACCTGAGCCAATTGGCTGTGAAGCCAAAACGGTGTGTGTCAACGTGGACGGCATATAGAGTAAATGGATTCAAATTTCACACAGAAGCTCGCAACGTCGGGAAGAGAACATATAATTGTGGTGTTGGTGTTTGTGGCATTGGGGAAGGCGATATTGAGAATGATTATTATGATGTACTGGGGGACATTGTCCAAATTGAGTACGTAGGCGAACCACTTAAACGATGTGTGCTCTTCAATTGTCAGTGGTTCGACCCCACATTGAATCGTGGGACACGATCTCATAAACTAAGCAACCTTATTGAGGTCCACCGTACAAGAAGGTACCGAAAGTACGACCCATTTATCTTCCCAAACACTGCATCACAAGTATACTTTATGCCACATGCAGATCGCTCAAGGGATAAGGCGAATTGGCTTGTTGTCATACCAACCAAACCAAGGGCGAGAGTGGATCAGCAATACACTCTACCATCTGCGTACCAACAAACGGACATGACGACTATCGTCGAACCTGCGAATGATGCCATCCCTGCGTCATTAGTGGATGAAAGTGCACCACCGGAAGAGGTTAACGATGAAATAGAGTTTTCATTCGTTCAAGGAAATGACGAGATAGATGAGGTACAAAATGATAAGGATGAAGAAGAGGGGGAGTGGGATGACGGTAATGAAACAGATGAAGTTGAAGAAAATTTGCATTTGTATGATGATGATGACGATGACGATGACGATGCGGATGATTGAGTGGTTACGAATTCTTATGTGTATGAGTAGTTTGCATGTCAAACAATTGTTTGAGACTTTACTTATACTGTATGAATGAGTTTTGCAAAATTTGTGTCACCTACATACCTATTATGATGTATGATGTCAAACGATTTACATGTGCAATCATTATATATTTGCACTTGGCGTTGTTGTCACATATTTCAGGTATGGATTCAAGTTCTCGTCGAGCAAAGTCCTCCCCTCGAAGTAGAGGACGAGGGCGTCGGAGATCTGCCGTTGATCCGACCGCAATGAACATTGATCCATCTTCCCCCCAGGTACCTCATACACCAGTTCAGCCAGGAGTGACAATGGCTGCTTACATACCAGGTATTTCAGGACCCCTGCCTCCCCCATTTGGGGCTTTCCATCAACAGACCTTATACATTCCCAACCAAAGCACGATGTACGGTCAATTTGTGTACAACATTCCTCCAAACCCCCATGTTGTTCACAATGTGCACCCCACTCCCCAACCCACTCACCCTAACACAAACCAGTCCTAAGAGAACATTGGAAGTGGTAAAAGTGAAGCACAATCCAGTCATGAGAGCACTCGAGCAAAGACTTGGATTGAGCCAGATGGTAACGGGTAAGTCTTCATTTGTTATATCTTATGAAGTACTACATGAATTTTGCATAACAAGTAATGAATTTTATGTGTAATGTTCAATTAGGTTTCTCCCCAATGATGGTGCTGTTAGTAGGATTTCGCTCATATTTTAAAGCAAGTTTGACGGAGCTTGGCCTACTTGGAGCAAAGTGCCAAAACCAGTACGAGATTTGTGGTTCGGAGAGTTCAAGGTAACTACAGTGACTTCGTATTAACAATTTCTGTTAACGTGCTATATTAGTATTGCATTATTTGATGTGTTCTTTGTTTTCATAATTGCAGAAGTGGTTTACTTGGGATCCGATCCATGAGGATCGTATGAGAAGGAATTTTGAAAACCGAGGCAACGCATGCTTGAGAGACTTCTTTGGCAAAGCAAGGAAGCATAACAAGAAGCCTGTCTGGCTCGGTGATGCTCAATGGGAGGGACTCCAACAGCACTGGGCGAATGAACATTACAAGAAATTGCGTAAGACAACCCAAAAGAACCGACTGGAGACTCCAGAAAGTGGTGGCCCATCTCTCCACACCTGTGGCTCGATCCCCATGCATGAGCATAGGCGGCGTCTGGTAAATGAATTAATGTTTGCTATGTATTTGTTAAAGTTTAATACTGTATTTTGTATTGTACTTGACATACCCCGCAAAAACGGGACCCACATTGGGAGTTTGTTGTTGTTGTTGTATTATACTTGACATCATTCTTTCTGGCACGTACATAGAGGGAACAACTTGGGACGGAGCCCACCATTATCGAATTGTTCAGTCGCACTCACAAACTCCAAGGTAAAGAAGGTGCCCCTTGGGTTGACAAGAAATCACAACAAACATATGTAAGCAACTAGCTATTCTCAATCTTCATTGGTAGTTCAACATGAACTCGTATACTTCATTTTAAGTTATTGTACTATGCATGATTTTGTCCGCATGTTGCGGTATTGTAGGAAACTTTTGAACGCAATTTTCAAAATGTTATCAATTCTCAAGGGAGCGGGGATGACTCTTCTGAAGATCCAAACCAGCCATTTCCCAACCCAAATGAGTTATGGGTGAATACGTTCAAGAACAAGAAGGGTCGGATTTACGGCATTGGTGACGAGGCTGTCAACATGAGAGAATCTGGTTACTTCAGTCTCACTCAAAGATCCGGTATTGTTTTCATATTACAGTTCCAACAACCATGGTTATACATTTAATTTACTTAATGACAAAGCTAGTATAGTAATTTACTTAAATGTCTGTCAGCAGGTTCGGGTTCTACGCCATTGCAACAAGAGCTCAATGAGTTAAGGGGTGTAGTAACCAACTTGGGGGGTGAGCTATCTTCACAAGCTGAAAGCTACCGGTTGGTTATGGAGAAATGTAAGCAACTGGAGGAATCCAACAGATTACTCACACAAAGCAACCAACAACTGAGCCAACAAATGATGAGCATCGATCAGCGCCTCCAAGCTTTCTTTCAAATGCAACAGGCGTCTAGCTCGGGATCTCAGCCACAATTTACTCATCCCTCGCAACATAATGAGGAAGATGGTGAGGCAGAGGAAGAGGAAGAGGAAGAGGAAGACCTTGGTGATTGATGAGTTGGTTGCAGTTTTCCTTCAGTTGGTGGCTCTTCTGCTTGATTCTTCATGAAGTACATCATTTCTCTTGCTGCTTGCTTCCCCTCCCCTTCCTGCTAATTTCACTCCCCTCTCCCTACTGCTTATTTAACTTCCCTCCCATTTGGCGCTTACTTCACCCTCTTCTGCAAACATATATATCACTTTATTCTCAATTACTGGTAACTTGTGGTTATTTTGTTTGGATTTGTGGTTTGTGATATATACAGACTTTGTTTGGAACTTGTAGTTTGTGATATGTAGAAAGTTTGTTTGGAACTTGTGGTTTGTGAATTGAAAACCTTGGTTTTCAATTTGTGTGTTGTTGTGGATGTGAAATTCCACCTTTGTGTAGTTTGCAATTGTTGAGAACGCTTCGAATGAAGCCGTATTCGAAGGCGTTGGATGTTGATTGAGTGTGGAAATCTTGTAAATTTCTTGCAGGGAATTATTTGTATGTACGGAATTGATCAAAAACAAGCAATTTTGTTTAAAAAAAAACAGAAATCTAGCGACGGAATGGCGACGGACAAGAATTTTTTTTTTGTTTTTTGGGCAAGGTGGCGACGGAATTTTAATTCCGTCGCCACCCCCTGCCCCGCCACTTTCCCCGCCAAAAAAAGTATATCGCAAATTCTATCGCTAAATCCGTCGCATATGGCGACGGATTTTTGAAATTCCGTCACCGGCTACTCAGCGACGAGCGAAAATCCGACAGTCGTATTCCGTCGCTGATATTAAATTTCCGTCGCTGATTAACAATATTCCATCGTTGAATCCGTCTGTATTTTGCATTTTTCTTGTAGTGATAGTAGCCTTCTCCAGTGGTGGCCATGATCGTTTCCCACTTGACGGTAAAGTCAAAGTTTAGTGGGTCTAGTTCTGATACCAATTGAAAGTTTAAAGGCTACTAAATCACCCTAGAGGGGGGTGAATAGGGTAATGATCAAGATTGCAAATTAATCAAGTAAAGAGCGGAAAGATAAACGTGGACAAAACACAAGAACTTTTTAACGAAGATAATCTCAACCAGGCTCAATCCCCGCCTAGAGTTCCCTAACTCTAGGATTAACCCGATTATATGAAGACGGATTGTTACAACTCTAGAGTACATCTTACTCTAAGTTCCAAGTCACCAGTTGAACCCTTCAACTAGAATTGGTAGAGTTGACCCTTCAACTCTATAATCCCACCTTGCTTACACCTTCAACAATACAATTCAAATGTAAAGGAACTAAGTTTGAGCACAATGTATGCCAATGTATTGCTTAAGCAATATGCCAATGAGTGCTTGCAATTCTTCAATTCCTTGGCTCTGATTCAGCTTTGTATTTATAAGGAAAACTTGGAGGATTTGTTAGAAACTAGCCGTTAGACACAATCTGGATTCCTGCTTCAGTTCAGTACCCTTGAAATCTTAGCAATCTCAGTAACCAATGGCTAGGAGGCTAATTTTGGCTTGATTTGATATTCTTTCAACTTCCACTTGCATTTTTGAGTTGCTGAATATTTGCTAATGGCTACTTCCACTTTGAGCAAGAGAGGATTGTCTTGATAAGATTTGTAATTGCTTTCCAAAAAATCAAGTCAGATATCAAGCATTTAAAGAGAATTTAAATCTTGATATTTACTTCATAAGGATCCCTAATAATAAGGAAACCATCATAATCAAAGGGATAATGTTAATCATAATATTTTTCAGTTATAATCACCATTGTAATATCAAGATAATACAAATGTAAGATGATGAATATGTCAATTGATTAATCTCTTTTTGTCTTTCATCAAAACATATAAAAACTCTTTAAGAAAGCTAACATTTCTAATAGAATAGACCTTTTCTTTCTTAAAAGAAAAACAACTTACAATGGGTGAATTTTAGAATTTGGTGATTAGGAGAGTCGTCAAGTTCAAGTTGGTGGTTTGGAATACTTGAAGGCCAAGTTTACATTTACTCATCCTTGCAAGATAGCCAGATAGGAGATGTGCTTTCGTTGCTTAAAGGCACTTGCTCCTCTAACCGAAAGTTCATAAAAATAACCTTAATTGATTATCTTTTACTGCCCAAATTAAAAGGGAAGGAAAAATAAAAAGGTGCTGGTTTTTTTTTTTTTTAAGAACCATTGTAAAAACAATTTTATAGCTCACAATTGCATATTTTAAAGGTATGCAAAACATCTTACAAGAATAGTCATTTGAAACAGGAGGTTGGTTCAGTGAGAGCTAATGTTTTTGTTAAAATTGTATTTAGCATAGTTTTACTATAATCTGATAAGTCAAGGGCGGAGTCATGATTCAAAGCAAGGGGGGTGAGATTAATAATATACATAACATAAATTTTTTAATTGATAGTAAATTCTCTAAATTAACCACTTGTTCGACATAAATTCAATAACAATTAGTAAATTAAACATAAACAAGCAAGCAATTGCAAACAAAATTAGCCTAACTTTAAATCTTCAACCAAGAAGACAATTAGGTAAAAATTCTCATTTTTCAATTCGTGAATCATAAGTATAATTCACTAAGTTAATCAATTATTTAAAATGAATCTAATTAAAATCAGTAAAATAAACATAATTATTTACGAAATAACAAAACTAAAAACAAAAATTGAGACTTTTTAGAAGTTACTTGCGAAAATTTTGAAACAACAATTGGAAAAACTAAAGGGCACTTCCAAAAAAAGAAAACAAAAAAGGCAAAACAAAGAGTCAAACCGAGAACCTCCCACACGGAGCAAGAGACAGCCACCACCCTGCTATGCACACCTATGTTGTGCATTTATGAACTAATTAATATATATCTATTTTTCTTATCTACAAAAATATCCAACATTTAATTTTTTTCTCAAAAAGTTGGGAGGTCAATTGACCCCCTTGCCCGAATGTGATTCCGCCCTTATGATAAGCTATGATGCGAAGACCGATAAAAATACATATGTTCATAAAAAGAGGAAGTTATCAAATTTAAGACCGAAAATAACTGAGAATTTATTTTATCGCTAAAACAACACTTCAGTATTACTAATATAATTCTATGTTATAAGAAAATGGCACCATCAAAAGCAATAATATCGTCAACGTGCATGCAATGTCCATCTTTTACTAATGGGAAGCTTCTTCACTATTTTGAGGTGACTTCATTGGGTGACATAGAAGGGGCCTTAGAGTAACGATAAGGTTGTCTCTGTGTGATCAAAATGTCACGGGTTCAAGCCTTGAAATTAGCCACTAACAAAGTCATGATAGGATGCCTACAATACATTCATTGGGGTGGGACCCTTCTCCAGATCCTACGTAAACGCGAGATGTTTATGCACCAGACTGTCATTTTCATTGGGTGATGCAACACACATTTCTTTTTTCTTCTAAAAGGTAGTTATGCCAGAGACTTTTTTTAAAATTATTATTGAAGGAAGTTATCCCAGAGACTTAAAAGTCACTCAAATTTGATATAATGGTAAAGTCTTTATCACTTCATTTTGTAATTAATTTTAATTAAGGTTGAAATTCAAGTTCTATGTTTTTCTTTGGCGGATTTATGTTGTTTGGAATCGTCAAAAATCATTTAAAATTTTCATAAAGTTCCTAAGATTTTTATAGATTAAGATAGTTAGAATTAAGACATTTTTATACAATTTTTTTTAGTTAGACACTATTTTTCACATTTTATTTGCTCATCAATCTCATTCCCTTCATTAAATGAATGGGTTTTGCATGTGATCCTTGTCCAACTGTCCAAAATAAAGGTCAATTCGAGTAAACCCAAGCAATTATGACCTCAAAAATACCATTTTTAGTCAATAATATTATTCATATTATTTTCTTCATTTTACATTTTCCAGAGGGCGTGATTGCCATTTCATTCTCTGCCAAGGCGCACAAGCTTTGGCTCAGGCTCTCAGACCCTCTGAAATCATGGCGGAGGACCCCCGCCTAATAATAATAATTATTATTATTATTATTGTTATTATTTAAACAGCCCTTTTCGCAGTCCCCGGCAGGACACCCATCCCTTTCTATATGTAACCTCCACCCCCTCCCGATCCCCAATTCTCTCCCCCACAATTCTCCCTATATATATTATAATCAACCACCCCTTGTTCCCCCCAAAAAAAATAGGGATGTGCACCCTAGAACCCACTAACATCCCCTCCCCCTCCAACCCGGATCCGAATCCCTCGGTCCATGGGCGACCTGTCCTCCAACTTGCTTGCAATCGTGTCTCGACCCTAGAACGCCGGGCCTCCCTAAAAAAGATCAGCCCAAAAACTCCCCCACCTCCACCTCCACCTCCACCACAGAGGGCGACCAAGGCCAAACCTGGGTCACCCCCCTCTCCGAGGCTGAGGTCCCCTAGGCCCCCTGCTGTGAAGAGGCCGGGGACTGAGAGCCTCAGCCTCAACTCAAGCTTAGAAAAGCTCACCATCCCCAAGGCCAGCCAACTGACAAGGTCCGTCACGCTGACTTTGGAGAGAAAAAAGTCAAAAAAATGGGGCAACAACAACAACAGTAATAGTAATAGTAATAGTAATAAGGTCAGTGGTCATCTTAATGGTACGGGCATTGAGATGCCCGGGAGCATAGCGGCCGGGCGAAGGGAGCAAATGGCATTACAACATGCCCAAAGGAAGATGAGGATCGCTCATTACGGTAGATCAAAATCCGCTAACTTTGAAGCTAAGGTTGTTCCCCTTGTCGACTCTCTTGGGATTAATCACAAGGGTGGAGAACAACCTACTCTTCTTGAGAGAAGATGCACCTCCGTTACTCCTAATTCTGGTAATTAACTAACTAATTACTTGATGTTTTTATTAGCTCCTTTCTCTATATTGATTTTCATGTTTTCAATTCAAATTAAGTCATTTTTTTAGTAACCTATATGATTTTGAAAACAATCGGTCCGATAAAAAGCACTAATAAAAGGATCCGATATATATGATTTTACATCAAGTCAGTTCTTCGACCATCCAAAATATGCTCTCGTATAACTTTGTCATATCTAGAGATTCTAGATAAATGGTGTGGAAAGATATTTTCTAAACTTCCACTCATCAAAATCACATAAGGAACAATGATGTACGTTGTCACACACATTGTTCATTTCATCCTATCAAATTAAAATGGGATATTGGACGATAATATACTGTACTTTGTGAGTGTTAGACAATAATACTTTCAACTTTGAATTTGGACATCCGTGCACCGTACTATGGGTCTATTTACTGTGTTTATACTAAGAATGATTTATTTGAAGGTGTTTTTAGTTGGTAATGTAAATGCATATTCAACATATGTCATTACATACACTTGAAAATTCTTGAATCTTAGACATATGCAATTGCAAACCATTGTAAAATTGTTGCATTATATTGATAAAAATACATCCAAACTCTATCTTGGTATATGAACAGTAAATAGGCCCATAGTGTGGTGCACGGACGTCCAAATTCAAAGTTGGGAGTATTATTGTCCAACACTTCCAAAATACAGTATATTATTGTCCAATATCCCAATTAAAATTATTCTTTTAATTTGAAATTTTTCATGAATTTATGATATTTTCTATACAAATCTTTCTTAATATTTTATTAATCGACCAATTCCACCCCCAAAAGAAGAAAAAGCCTAAATGAGCATACAGGTTGCTTTTTTGAAAATGGGTTTTGATAACTTTGCATGCCTCATGTGCAGATCCTCTTTACGTTGCTTATCATGATGAGGAATGGGGAGTTCCAGTTCATGATGACAAGTAATTAACCCTCTCTCTCTTTAATTACCCCAAATGTTGCAATTAACTCAGTTTTGTATACTAATTAAATGCAATTTTTGATTATGTACGTTTAGAATGTTGTTTGAATTGCTGGTATTAAGCGGAGCACAAGTTGGCTCAGATTGGACTTCAATTTTGAGGAAACGTCAGGACTTTAGGTCAGCCTTTCATTTATTTTTCCCCCCTTAAATTATGTATTAATTTTTCTTTTGTTTGTTTAATTATTTTTAATTTTCACATAAATAATGAATGGCACAAAAAAAACCATCAAGGAGAAATAAGCTATATCATATTAATTATAGAACTAAGCCATAATTAATCATTTGCATGCATGTTGATATATCTTATACCACAATAACAACAGCATCTCTCAGTATGGATCCCGCTTTTTCGATGTTTGAGGAGATTCAGATATAGGTAACCTTATCTCTACTGACATCCCTGCCTGTAGAGAGGCTGATATATCTTGTAGTTTAATGTAATTCATATAATTAAACAAGTCAACTTTTTGTGACACCCGATACATAGCAACATAACGAACTCCATTGTTTAATTCAAAATGTTGGTGATCCATTCTTTTGATTTGCAGCTAATTAAGTTGACATTTTTATAATGTTGAACACATATAGGAAAAGTTGTTGACATAAAAGTTAATCAAGGATCCTAATGTTCAATTGTGTAGTTGTTTAATTATTTTCCAAGTTAAGAAAAGGGAGGAGTGATACTTACGGATATATAAATTGGGATGTTTAAATAAATATACAGGGAAGCTTTTTCAGGATTTGATGCAGAAATAGTTGGTAACTTGACTGAAAAGCAGATGATCTCAACTAGTGCACACTACGCCATTGATATCAGCAGAGTTCGAGCCGTTGTTGATAATGCCAACGGCATTCTCCAGGTAACGTCTTTAATTTTTCTGCTAATTACCTCATCACTCAACTCTCATTATTTTTTTTTTATTGGATCGACTGCCATTATATATTTATATGTATTATCAATTGATTAATTCAAGTAATAGTTTAAATTGATATTCCAAAGGCATAAAAAAAAATGATTGTCAAAGATTTAGAAATTGTGCTATATGCTAATATGCTCTGACAAAAAGTTTGACAGTTACATTTCGAAATAAAATAAGGCAGTCTAAAATGTTTAATTCTTTTCTTATTCGATGTTTTAAAACAATTAACTTTTTCCTTTGTGCAAAAGAAAAAAGCCCCTATACCACAGAGAAAATTCTATCTTATACAAGCAAAAATCATGCAAATAAAAAGCTAAATATCTTTTTGCTTCAAAAAAAAAAAAGCCCCTCCTTATGATCTCGTGAAATTTCAATGAATGTTCGTCGCAAATGGGAAAATTAAACAAATATAAGTGAAAAATTGCGAAATGACTGTGATAGAATTCAATCTAGGTTTTGTTTTTGTCATGATGAGACCTTGATAAGTAGCGTGGTCCTTTATGCTCCATTTGAGCTAGTCTTGTACACAGTGATTTAATTTCTTTTGGCATGGATATGAATGTATTTTACAGGTAAAAAAGGAGTTTGGGTCATTTGACAAGTACATATGGGGTTTTGTAAACGGGAAGCCTATTTCTCCACAGTACAAATTCGCCCACAAAATCCCGGTCAAGACCTCCAAGTCGGAGAGCATTAGCAAGGACTTGGTTCGACGAGGGTTCCGAGCCGTAGGCCCCACCGTCGTCCACTCTTTCATGCAAGCGGCCGGTCTAACCAACGACCACCTCATCACTTGCTTTCGCCATCTTGAGTGCACAGCCCTCGCTTCCTACCAAAAGTAACTAATTCATAATTATTTGTCGTAAATAAGATCTTGTCGAGATCTCATTCAAAATATTCATAACACAAAAACTCACAAACATAAAGATCAGATTGTATAACCGAATAAACAGAGACGGATCACATGAGAAGGGCTCATGAGACATTCTAAAAAATTAACCTTTGTTTACCACTAATTGTGTCAAAAGGATGCATCTACATGGGGGTGCAAGTGCAACTTTAGTCACTATGTCACATCAATGTAACATATAATTAAAGGAGTTTAATTAAGCTAGTGAATTGTTGTAAGATACCATTATTATTTTTTTTCCATAAAAAAGGATAATATCAAGTGTGTGATTAGATTAGAGAAGGTAAGATTCTAAGATGAAAAAGTGTAGGAAGGGCAAATCCATGTGCCAAAGGGAGGCAAGGCATGTGTAGGGGTGTCAGAGTGCTTTATTTAAGTTTGGGAATTTTCAAACAAAACCATGTGAGCTGAGCATCACACTTTGCATTATTTTTGTGCTACTTTTTTTTGGGGGGGGGGGGGGTGTCAAAGGAGGGCATGATATGTAGGACCATTACCAATGGACCATATACTTTTCTTATTGCTGGTTTGATTTCTATTGGGGTCTCTGATCTCTCATATGGCTTGTCCTTTGATTTGATATGGAATTAATTATATTAGGGATAACATTATGAGCTGGTTTTTCATGTGTTTTTGCACCTTTTTAGGTTGAGGGGATCACCTAGCAGTACATGTAGTTTGGTTTGTTTGGTGTGGAAAGTTTGTACTTGGCCTGAATTGAGCATATATATGCTTTTTGTTGTGGCTAGCATGTTAAATGATTGTTAACTATATAGGTGGTTTTATTCTAGCTATCATTTCAATGTGTCTCCACTATATATTGTCATTTTTGTTAATGAAAAGCAGTTACAATAATGAATGCATTTTGGATATCTGCTTGTATCCCTCCTGCCTTTTGCTATTAATTATCGGAAAAAAAAAACGGTAGATGTAAATGTATTTTGAGTATGTATATATATATTTTTTGATTTAAACAAGCCACAAAAGCATTAGAATATATAATGGGAAGAGGAGGGAAAACCAAATCTGAAACTTAATATAGTCAAGACCTCAATCTTAACCACTTGGTTAAGATATTATTGGTATATATATGTATATTCATGTATATAAAAGAGTCAGTGCTCCACATCACTAAACTCATCTGATTTTAAAATGATTAATTACTCTTGCCCTACGGTACGCGGAGTTATAAAACACTTGTCATTTTGTATGTTCATCTGTCAATGAAGAAAATGCTTCAGTTTTTTTTTTTTTTTTCATTCTCATGAATCAGTACAGAAAGAGCGTAGAGCAACAGACCACATATAAGTAAAGAACAAATTTACGAAACAAATTGACGAATGAAATTAGTTATGAGTATAAATAAATTGAGTCCGCTTATTAATTAAAACTTAAATCTTCAACTCTACCTAATTAAGCATGGAAGTTAGTTATGCATAAATAAACCCAATTTTTATTTTTCAATCATAAGCTTAAGCTTTTTATTCCCTACTTGGGGAAATTCTATTAGCGTCGGAAGCTAGGATACTTCTTTCTCAGTTTTCATACCACTTTATCGTCCACAGTGGACCTTCTTTTTTAATTTTCCTTTTTTCGTCTGATTTATTTTGTAATTTGTTAAATCATGCAATTGGTATAATTGTGAAATTGTGTATCTGTGGGTACAAATATATCAAATGGTTATTGGAGTTTTTTTTAAAAAAAAAAAAAATCAACATCGAATTATTGCATGGAAATGAGGTTCATAAGAGCTTTACAGTTTGTCAAATGTACGAGGACCACCAAAATGAAGCACCCTTGTTGTGAGTCGGTGTTGTGATTCCTCCAATTAGACAGCGGAATGGCATTTTCTCTTCTTTTTTTTTTTTTTCTTAGCTCTCAAATAGCATTTTTATTTGTGCGTCAATAAGGTCCGTCCTTAATTAATGTCTATGACTACGATTCTAGATATATCATATCTCATATTTGATTTGACTATTTTGCTCTTCTTTTTTTCATGTTGCAGCTGTACTGTCATTAATAACTCATTTAAAAATCGAAAACAAAATTAGCATATTTGATTAGACCTGTCAGTTTAAACGGACGGGTAAAATACGGGTCAGGTGTATTCGAAATTGGATAAAATACGGGTCGGGTGTATTTTGAATTCGGGTAAAATATGGACGGGTGTATTTCGGTTTTACGAGTTTAGAGCATTTTTTCTGTGAATTATTTTTCTTTTTTCAAAATCAAAAATTCTGCATATTTGTTACTCAAAATTGTCAGTATTTAATGAAAAGTGATAATAATTGTAATTTCTGAAAAGAATATTAAAAACATTCAAACCTTTCTTATAATATATGAACATCTTGTATGGGCGGACAAAGAATCAAGTCCCACTTGATTTTGGGTAGATTGACCCGTAAATTAAAAGAAGGTCAATAGCGGGTCGGCCATTTATGGTGCAGTCCGTTTAGAGCATTGTAATGGGTTTTAACAATTTGACCGCTCATAACTTATTTAATAATTTAATATTTTTATTAACTAACCTACTGATGTCCAGTTAGACAAAACTTTATTAATGGGCAGACCCTAATATGAATACGTTTAGCCGTTTTCCCACTACTAGCATCATAGTTCAAGACTAGTTAGAACGCAAACCAAATAAAATTGAATAAAAGAAGTACAAGATATTATCTTGCAGTTATAACATCAAAAATTTAAATTATTACAAATTAATTAATTTAAAAAATAATTAGACATATTTGTTAACTAAAGTACATAATGGTATGACTTGCACATCTTTAATGCTTGTCTTCTTTTAAATTAACTTTTTAAAAAAGATTAGATAGTTATTTCATGTAATTTTATACCCATTTTTAATGATTTTTCATTTAAAAGTTGTGTACAATATTATTTTTAGAGAATGGAGAAGAAAAAAATGAGGTTATTATTGCTTAATTTGTAAATAGATACAATAGTCATAAAATGTCTTTTTAAACTATTCAATAATGATGACTAACCATTATTACTAAGATTGATAAATTAAAGAAAAATCAAAAACTAAGGATATAATGTTAGAGTCAAGCAGGCGGATTCGAGTTTGGGTCGGGTTTGATCCTCTAATTTGCAGGTTTTTCGGGTTCGGATTATTTCGGGTTCTGGTCGAGAAAATCGTGTTCAAAACCCAAATTTTTCAGGCGAATTTGGTTCGAGTTTACGGATCGGATCAATTTTTATCAGGTCTATATCTGACAATGGCAACAGGGCGACTTTAGTCATTATCTGATCACTATACTCACTTTTGAAAGCACCCATAGCCATGCTCATGGCTATGACATTTTAGAAAATAGTACCAGACTCATCGGATTTACAAGTTTTCATACTTAGCTTTATCAAGGTACATATATGCCCGACTAAAAAACATTATATTACCCACATCATATATAGAATGACATTAAAATTAAAATAACAAATATTAATGAATGATTGAGTTTTGAGGTTTAATTATAAAAACATTTTAGAGGTAATAATCTTACGAGTTGTACAAGGAATCTCATATATAGTATAACAATACTAAATTTAAAGAATAAATATTATTAAAAATGTGATTTCAGCGTAACAAAATATATTTACGTGGTCACTAAATGAGTGACAAATTCATACCCAAATTCTGCACATATTCATACTGATATTTTTACTCTCGATGCATACTCATTTAAGAACATTTATTAAGACCCAAATGGATCTTAAGCGAATCGATTTATGGATTTCATAGAAACTCGGGTTTAAAGGGCTAAACTGTGATAGTTACATACGATTAATATATAATAGAACGATTCCGCTTGTAATGTAACGGTTGAGTAAACTAATATGTTAATGTTCAGAATTATAAATATTCAAGCAACGATTATTTTTTCATTGTTCAATTTATTTTATCAGTTAAAGAATCTTTGTATCTATTTTTTTATAATTTGCGCATGTGCTATCTTTGCATGTAAGTGTTTATTAATGACACTTTTAAGTAATTGATTAAGGAGAAGATGGAAAGTCTTGCATGTTATATAATAAACAAAAACAGAATTGTATGCTGCTAAAAGAAACAAAATTAATTAAAACACATAGTAGTTAACATCTTAACCAATATTAATGCTATCACACTTGGCAAAACTTGTGAGAAGCCACTCAATTTTAAATATATAGTTGTATAGATAGATAGATAGATAGACAGATACTAAATACATCCCTAGTGCCTCCATTTGAATCTGTTTTCTTTTTCTTTTTATATTTATTTTGACTGGAAAGTCGGATTAATTTATGAAAGACCTAAAATGTTCATAGTCACATACAATCCAATTCAATAAAATTGGAACAGGCATCCAACCACAGTTTCTCTTCACCCCGAGATGGTTGTCTAGCAAGGTAGTGGGTTATCATATTGTCATTCCTTTAGGTGGCAATTTCTTATGTGCTTCCGAAATCGAGTACATGCTCTCATTGTCTATGTGTATGGATTTGTCATGTATTAATTTTTTAACATATATCTGTTGATGTCATTATGAAGAATATGTGCTCTCAGGTGTATGTAAACGTACATATTGTTTTAGTGCCTCATTTGAATCTAAGGAAAAAGAAAAGGCACAGGCATGGGACTGGAAGAGTCAATGGGCTCTTATGTTGTTATGTGGTGGTCTTACTCTCTAATTAATTCCCATTTTAGTCATCTTTCATATCTATCCTCACCCAAGGTTATCGCCCACATCTCTAAAATAGTCAATGCCTTAAACAAACAAGAGAAACTAAGACGGTTAAACAAATTAAACCAAATTCCTCCATTTCAATAACAAATTTAATCTCTACCCATCAATTTTTATTTATCCACCCACACTTCTCGGAGTCTTCCCCCTCTTTTTTTGTTGGAAAGGCCTTAATCCTCCCTTGGGGCACCCTCTTAGGAAAAGGAAAAAAGAGAGGGGAAAACTCAAAATGCCATTTTGATTGGTTAATTTGTTTTCATTTCCATTGGAAAAAGCCAGAACATGATAATTAATTCCTTAACCAATTCATTATTCCCTCTTTCACTTGTTCATCTTTTTTAGTTTCCCCCCTTTTTTTCTTTATCTTTTGAATCTTTCGTCGAATTCAACGTTGTAATAACAAGTATATCAAAATGTTCCTGCTCCAAAGACGACCAACGATTTCTCTCCTCCTAATATCTGTATGTATCTTGATCATCGTCGTGAATGCCTTGGCATTGGGGAAGCCAAGGCGGTTTACGGAGGCCATAAGGCATGACATTGCACGGTACAAAGGGATGGTGCATAGGGTCCAATGGCGTAGCACCCTACCACCCCCTAAAAGGCGAGTGGCCATGGAGGAGCCAATAATGCAGGTAGTGTTACCAAAAAAAATTTTCTCCTATATATGCACGTACCAAGATTCTAAACCAAAAAAATTGTCCGAAATCATCTGCATGATGCCATCGGAATTTGACCTGAGCCTAAATTTTTGCCACCTATAAATGCAGGAGACACAGGACGAGGAGGACCCACCAATTGGAGCGCGTGAGGCCCCCTTGAAGAGCATAATAGATGGGTCCGTTAAATTGCCTTTGTATGCTGCCGCGGATTATGGCATCGGGCTCTACTTTGTGGACGTTGAGCTGGGTGAACCACCCAAGAAGCTAAGGATGGTGGCTGACACAGGTAGTGACCTTACATGGGTCAAGTGCACCAAAGACCCGCAAGGGACCCTCCCCGATGGGCGAGGGTACATGGCAGCTCAATCTACCACCTTTCAAACAATTGGATGTGACACACCTACGTGTAAAGACGAGTTCATGTCTCTTGCATCCCTTGATATCTGCCCCACCCCCAATGCACCTTGCCTCTACAATTACAGGTGCGTGAAATCCTGGAAAATTATTAGTTCATGTTCGAGTTAATAGGGTTTGATTGGGTCTCCTTTCATTTTAATTGCATATTCGGCCAGTCTAATAAATTAGTTAAGGAAAAAAAAGGATTAATAACGCTTTCTCATTCACTCATTTTAGGTTAGTTCAATGTAGGTTGTGGCTAGGATCGGATGTTTAATTGCATTTGAGTTGGATTTGATTTCATGTTGCCATTCAAGCTAGTTTAATTTGATTCGTATTATTGAATATGTTCTTATCTCTACTTACTTTATGGCGATACAGCTATGGAATTGATGATCAAACAGTCACGTATGGGATGTTTGGGAAGGAAACTGTGACAGTGCACACAACCAAAAACGTAACGGTAAGAATGGAAAAGATACTCGTTGGATGCTCGCAAGACTACTATGGCAAGGCAAACATGAAAGAAGCCGATGGCATTCTAGGGTTAGGGATCAACCCCTACTCATTTTCTCTCCATGCAGTGAACTTATTCGGGGGCACGTTCCAATATTGCCTAGTCGATCACCTGAGCCATACCAACAAGTCGAGCTATCTCATCTTTGGAGACCAAAGGGAGAAGGCTCCAACATATGGGTTCATGCGCTACACTTCATTACGCACCAACATCTTAGCCCCCTACCTTTGGGTCAATCTCAAGGGCATCTCAATAGGACGTAAGATGCTTGACATCCCACCCTTGGTGTGGTTCCATGAGAACGGAGGAACAATCCTTGACTCAGGCACTGCACTTACTTATTGGGCCGAACCAGCCTACAGAGTCATTATGGATGAACTAATCGCATTCCTAGCCAAAGACCACCCCAAAATCCCTAACTACGGTGGGGATGGGACGCATGACTTTGAGTACTGCTTCAATGCCACAACCTCGCCCCTAGACCCTAGCATGGTGCCTAGGCTAGAAATCCACTTTACTGATGGTGCTCGGTTTAAGCCTCATGTTAAGAGTTACATTATTGATGATAGCCCAGAGGTTAAGTGCATTGGGTTCCTAGAGGCCAGGGGGGGAATGCACATCATTGGCAACATCATGCAGCAAAACTACCTGTGGGAATTCGACTTACATCATGCCATGGTCGGCTTCTCTCCATCCACATGTAGCTAAAATACTTGGTAGAATTCTATGACTAACTACATTCTTCATGTTTTCGATCTCATTATTATTATGACAAAGAGAATGCAACATGAAAAAAAAAAAAAACACAAAAAAGTTCTTCCAATGCATTTGTTTCGCCGCTATGTAAATCATAAGGTTTCTATTTCGTAAAGTATAACATGTTTTATTTGACTATGCACTCAGCTTATGTGTTGTACATATATTTTGATTGTATGTGCATTTTGTGCACTGTACAAACTCCTTTTTTGTTTTAAGAGAATTAGTGAACTGCATACTTGATGGTTACTATCTTTTCTTTTCTTTTTTTTTTTAAAAAAAGCCCAAAAACAATTGGGTAAGGGAGAGACTTTGCCATTTAATCCCTTCCGATAAAGTTTTAGCACAAGAAGTTCATCAGCCAATGTCATCCTTAAGTGTTGCATTACCATATTGAAATTTCTTTTTATTTTCGTTTATCATAATATTATGGGCACTTGTAAGAAAGGCTATCCAGTGTCTCCCATACTTAGGTTTTGTTCGTTGTGAGCATTTTTCAATTATTATCAGCTCCAATCCGTTAACTACTCTTTCTTAACCCTTCAAATCAGTCTAACCTGTTCAACTTGCTCCAAAATGCTCCAATCACTTTAACAAAAAAACAGTAACTTTTTTCGCATGAATGATAAATTTTAAAAAATGACAAAGATTGCCAATCTCGATCGAGATAGGGAAAAAATTGTAATTGTTAAAAAAATTGGGTAAAGGAAAACTCTTCCATATGATCCCTTCAGATAAAGTTTTAGCACAACGAATTCTATTACCATATTGTAATTTTCTTTAATTTTCATTTTTGCTTATGATAATATAGGCAGTTGTAAGAAAGGTTATCTAATGTCTCCAATACGTACTTAGTGTCTATTCATTATGAGTATATTACATTTAGTACCAGTTTCAACCTGTTTCAACTTACTTACTGCTCTTTCTAAAAGTTTCAAACCACTCCAACCCATTCGACCTGCTCCAACTGCTCTAAAATACTCTAATCACTTGAACAAAAACAGAAATTTTTCCCCAAGAACGACAAATTAAAGAAGGACAAAGATTGCCAACTTTGATCGAGATAGATAAGGAATTATAACTGTTAAAAAATATATTCTTAAAAAAATTAATGAGAAATGAAAAAACAACAAAGATTATGGGTCCAACTAACCTTAACCGAGATGGGTAATTAATCAATAAAACATATTTGTTACAAGATGAGATCGACATTATTGCCCTTCACTTTGATACAGAAAAAATCAATCACTAAATGCAAAATTGTAACTTTATTAGTACAAACCCTAGACTTTATGTTTTGAATTTCGAACACGTTTTACCAAAAAGAAAAATTATTGAATGCCCCCAACATTAGATTGTACGACGAGCAAAATAAATAAGCAATGAATGAATCTAATAATTGCTATGATTTCATCATCGGCAAACAACCATTAAAAACTTCTCACTGCAACTTTTTGTTATAACCAATCCCGTTTAACTAGATGCAAATGGTTACTATATTTTTTTAGATATTTGAGCAATATTATTATTTGGGGCAAAATATTGCCAATGATGCTGTGAATAGGAATTAGTATCACAAAAAATCAAAGTTCATTGTAGTAAAATAGTAATTAGTAATCATAAATGCTCGAAAATACTCTAAAAAATCAAACATTCTTAACTTGCTCCAATACGTTTCTATCCAACGAGCTAACTATTAATCCAAAGTGTTTCAAAACTATTCCAAGCTACTCGAACCCACTAGACACTCCTTCATCATAGTCATAACAAACGAGCCTTCAGCACCTACGTACCAATGAAGGGGAAACGTGTAACGAACCGACCCGAAATCACACAATACAGCCCACTAACATGGGAAGTCCAACAATTGGGCTAACAAATCAAGCCACCATACCCAAAAGTGGAAGGTCTTATTGATATACTTTGTGGGAAAGGAACTTATAAATCTGATATCATTCTTTCAAACTGACGATGTGGAACAATGTCCCCTTACTATACACATTCACAGATACGGATGATTGGAGCGTTACATACTACCCGAAATCACACAATACAACCCACTAATATGGGAAGTCCAACAATTGGGCTAACAAATCAAACCACTAAATCCAAAAGTGAAAGGCCTTGTTGATATGCTTTGTGGGAATGAAACTTATAAATCTGATATCCTTCTTTCAAACTGACGATGTGGGACAAGATCCCCTTACTACACACATTCACAGATACAGATGATTGGGGCGTTACAAAACGAATGTCATTTCAAAGAATGCATATTTACTTTCTTTAATGAATACCAATTCTTAAGTAAAAGATCTCACTAAAAGGTGGCATGCGATAGATAATATCTATCTATTCATTTATTAAAACAAAACAAAGCTGAATGCAAACAAGTCACTTGTCAGTTTCAATTTTTCATATTAATTGTTGATGTAGTACAATTGGATTGGAGCCTGTTAGAATATGTGGATATTTTAGAAATCCCTTAATTTTTACTTTTCCCTTTATTTTAGGATGCTATCCTTGGTGAGGCAGCTCTTACTGCAATCTACACTATCAACCGCATCCCTAATGCTATTATTAAGTATAAGTCTCCTTATTGGCGCTTGTGTGGTTCTTTACCAAAATATGATGTTCTTCGGGTTTTTGGATGTACTTGCTTTGTGATGTTGCAACCCCATGAGAGAACCAAGCTAGAGCCACAAGCACGACTACGTTGCTTCCTTGGCTATGGTATTCAAGAAAAAGGGTATCGTTGTTGGGATTCCACATCTAAGCGACTTCAGATCTGTCGTCATGTTGTCTTCTGGGAACACAAAATGTTCTCCACGCTCTCTGCCTTCCAGATATCAAGGTCTGAATCTCCTTATTTCACTGATAGTGGTGTTGATCTTTTCCCAAATGCTAGTGATACTCTTGTAGAAGCTTCTGATAATACACTTGCAGAAGCTTTACCACCTTCTACTGAAGAAGGGAATGATCCTTCTATATATTCTTCCCATGAACAGTGGATTCTCATGAGGAAAACGACACTACACTGACACTATGTCGTTCCTCTGGAGTCAGCCAACCACCTTCCCGTCTTCAGGACTATCATTGTTATTCTGCGGTTGCAGCCATCCATGAACCTAGTACATTTTGAGAAGCTCAGGGTGATGCCAACTGGCAAAAGGCAATTAAAGATGAACTTCATGCACTGCACAAGAAACATACCTCGGACTTAGTAGACCTTCCACTTGGAAAAACTGCCATAGGATGCAAGTGGGTATATAAGGTGAAAACTCGATTAGATGGCTCACTGGAAAGGTACAAAGCTCGTCTTGTCGTAAAGGGTACAACCAGGAGTATGGAGTTGATTATGAAGAGACATTCGCACCTGTCGCTCATCCTACATCAGTAAGGAGTTTGCTAGCAGAAGCGACGGGGAAAAAAATGGCAACTATTCCAAGTGGATGTCAAGAATGTATTTCTCAAAGGCGATCTATCAGAGGAAGTTTGCATGAAACCTCCACCAGGCTATGCTTATCCTCCAAACAAGGTTTGTCGATTACATGGAGCCTTATATGGTTTAAAACAGGCTCCACAAGGAATTCAAGATTTCAAACAATTTCTCCATCGAGAATTCAAAATGAAGGATCTTGGATTACTGAACTACTTCCTGGGACCGGAAGTTTCCTTTGACAAAAAGGGCTACTACATGACACAAGCAAAATATACTTGTGATCTTGTGTCTCGAGTTAGGCTGACAAAATGATAAAACAACACCTTCTCCTCTTGAGGCTAATGCCAAATTCTCATCTACAGATGACTCACTATTGAAGGACGCAACATAGTATCGTCAACTAGTTGGGAGTCTTTTTTACCTTACTATTACAAGACCTGACATCGCCTATGCAGTCCATTTAGTGAGTCAATTCATGGCAGCCCCTTGCACTACACATTACGCTGCCGTACTTCGAATCCTCCATTATAACAAAGGCACACTATTCCAAGGACTCCATTTCCCTTTTAACTCTTCTCTAAGGCTAAAAGGTTACTCAGACTCAAATTGGGTAGGTGATATTACAAGTCGACACTCTGCTACCAGATATTGTTTCTTTTTGGGAGCCTCTTTAATCTCATGGCGCAGCAAGAAACAGACGCTAGTTGCACGTTCTAGCACCAAAGCAGAGTACTGTGCCCTTGCAGATCCAACATCTGAACTTGTGTTGTGACGTTGGTTATTAAAAGGTAAGGGGATATGTCAACATTATCCAACAGTAATTTACTGTGATAATCGAAGTGCCATCCAAATTGCTCATAATGACGTCTTCCATGAACGCACTTGTTAGGCGATAAATTGTCGTATTTTACGTGCCTCTTTCACCCACTTTTAGATCGTATAATAACATAATCTTTAGGAGTTTTACTTGTCACGAAAAAAAGCGAAGATAGGACAAAGTGAAGAAAAATAGCAAAAATCGGCAAAAAAGGACGACAGGGGGGCTGAGTCATCGTGCCAGAGAAGTGGCATGGTGGGACTGTGTCACATGGCACGGTCGTGCCTCCCCTCCGCTCGCTTGTTCGCCCGATTTTCTATTTAAACCCCTTTTCGGCGTTTTTGTTCGGGGGTCGCTCGAGGTTCTCTCTGGCGATTTTAGATTAGTTTTAGTTTAGGTTTTAGACAAAAAAAACCCTCAATAGGAGGATTAGATTAGGATTTTAGATTTTAATTCCGGATTCAAGCTTGTGGATTTTCAAGTTCATTCAACGATTCAAGCATAAGTTTTCTCTCCTCTTTCTCTATCTATTTTTGTTATCTATGTTCATGTTTTAGTTTATAATCTTTTGTGATGTTTAGTGAGTATAGTTGTGAATCTTGGATTGTGATTAGCCTCTTGATGACTGATTGATCTTTGTTTGGAGTTTTACCCCCTCTTGGTTATGCTAGAATCTAAGGTTTTCTTTCATGTCCACCAAGTGTCAATGAAATGCTCGAAAGAGTTTTCATGCTCGTTTTGGAACAATTAACTTATGCTGAGAGGCGAGGTTGATTGTCTAGTGTGGGTAGAGTGAATAGTCGGGATTCGGACATGAAAATAGTTTCGGTCGCTGGCTAGGTCTAAGGTTGTTAATCTTGTAGTCTAATTGACCTAATCCCATGAAAATAGGTGGTTAGAATATTTAGATTAGACTATTGACCCTTGAGAGAGGGCTTAAGTGGACTCTAATTGGGCAGCCAATCATCCTTGAGTTACTAGCATAACATGGGAAGGTGAGGGTTTGAATTGATTAGTTAGTCTACCTTAGGGTTTGAATTGATTAGTAGTTTAGCTTTACTTCTCTTCACCTTCAATTTCGCCCCCACCTTCAATTTCGCCTAAATTGATACGCTTGAGTGAACTTTGATAGTTGAAGACACAACTCCCTACGGACGACACCCCAAGTACTCAACGATATACCTTGCACTTGGGGTTTATAAATATTAAAACTCTGTTTTTCCGTAACAGCACTAAACATATAGAGAATGATTGTCACTTCATTAGACAACATCTTCTGTGCAATAACTTGTCATTTGTTTTTGTCTCTTCCGCTGATCAGACTGCTGATATATTTACCAAATCTCACCTGCCAGGCAGGTTTCATCAACTAGTATCCAAACTCAAGATGACTTCTCCTCTTATAACATCTTGAGTTTGAAGGAGGGTGTTAGAATATGTGAATATTTTAGAAATCCCTTAATTTGTGCTTTCCCCTTTATTTTAGGATGCTATCCTTGATTAGATTATATTGGACTTATTTCATTCCCTAAATTTAGTTGGTAGACTTGTATATAAGGTTCCTATAACATCAATTTTGACATGTAATAAAAATATATTCTTTTCCTCACATCAACTTTCAGAGCATATAAACTTCTTTTTTAACAATTAACTCCTATTAAACTACTATTATTACTTGGATTTGTATATGTTATAATGTATCCACCAATTGAATTAAATTACAAGAGCAATACTAACAAAGATATATTTACAATTTAACCACCCACAAAATTAAACAAAGGAGTCAAATGAAGATTAAAAACCAAAATAAATGTTATTTATTGTGATGCCTCATAAATTCTAATTTTCTTTTTCTTTCCAATCTTTTAGCCTAATTAATGCACGTGAAAAATCTAGGGGTTGTTACTATCGTATTTCTCAAAGAAATGCAAGGCAAATAGAGTAAACAATGCAATAAAGGAATTTACTCAAGTCAAAGGTAAAATATTATGGGGAAATTTGAGTTATCAGTCCGCATGACTCAATTATTTCAATAAACTTATTACAACTTAAATAAAATTAGATATCTCAAGGCAGTTTCTCACTAAATCTCGTCCCATACAACACTTCAGTACTTGAAAACAAAGCATCTCAAACAATGTGATTCTACCCCTGATAGTTCAACACACTTTGAAATCAAACATCTAGGGGCGAGAGGGAATTATTTTGATGTCCATTAAGAGAGTTCTTTTGATGGCGAGTGACCCCATTAGAGGGCCTCATTGCCTTTTGTCGAACCATTTTACAGGTTTCAAATTCGTGGTACCCATCACTTGACATACATCCATCTACAATGAGACAGGCTCGAACAATCACATACTATAACCCGATGAGACTATCATGTCTCAATATCAAGATAATTATGCCCTGATCTGAAGATGCAATTTTTTTATTAATAGATCCTATTGACTTCCACCAAGCCTGACCCATCACAACCATAATTTAAATAGTTTCAATAATTCAACTTAGAACATTAACCGTTTGAATACCACATCTCTTTCATAACACTATAATTCAATATTCAATTCATAATCAAAGCACAAATAGTAGTTCAATTTTTGCATAAAGTTCTCTTGGGATGCAATGATGTGTAAATAATATTACAAACACCAAGGTCACATTTAAAAGGCATCCCAGGGGAGTTAGGCTATAGACATTGTCTTGGTAATCAAGGGACTCCTATTTAACTTGAGTTCAAGTCTAAACCAATGGGCCTAAATGACAAAAATAGTTAGTCACAACATGAATCGACCCTAAGTTAATTTCACAACCCAACTGACCAAACAAGGCCCCACTCCCCAAAATTGTACATACTCCTAAACTCAAAACTCATTTCTTGGGTAGAAACTAAATATTTTAGAGTAGTGATATATGTCTTGTTACAAGACACTTTTAAATGTATTGTCTTATCATAAATTAACATGTTTTGTGATTTAAAACCACAAAATTTTCAATGATTATACTTAATTCTGAATTGCTAGCCTTAAATATGCGTTGGCTACACCGATAAAGTATTAAATGATATCCTAACTATATTAACCCCATCCGTGAGTACATATGATAAACATATTTTTAAAATGTGACAAATTATGCATAAAAAGATGATTTTATACAATTTTAAGTTGTAATATACTTTCATGATTCAATCCTACCATTTTTTTCAATTTAAAAACATAATAGTATGATTTTTTAGTTAAAACAAGACACTTATGAAGTGCCTTGCAGCAAGACACTTATCATTTTACAATATTTTAACAGGAAAACAAATATTTAGGTTCAAGTTAGACTTTAGTCCTAACTTCTAGAGGTCATAACTTAACCTCCCAATATTGAATAGCAATAAACAAGCACAATATGGAAAACTCTATATGTGCATCGCAATATTATTTTTGAACCATTAACATATATCTATAGTAAGTACCTCATAATATCAAGTTTTTACAACTGGTCATAACTAAATGAGGTTTGTGCACCTGGGAGAGAAAATTTATATCTACTCATATTAGGTCCAAAATTAGTAATTCAAAATTCATAGTACAAAAGACTCATAAATATAATCTTCAATGGTTGTTATGATGTTTTGCAAACCTAATTATTCTATGTAAATTCCAAATAGAGGCTAGAGAAGATCAATTTTTGGTCTCTCTTAAAACTCATATCGTTTGCATCAATGGTCATTTCCATCAACTACGATCCACCTATTTAGTCTCTAATTAAATATTAAATACTACTTCTAAATGTTAATAATTCTAAACAAGCCTATGAAGAGATTAAGGGGTGAGCAACCTAGGGTTTTACCTCAAGATTTGACATGGATGATGAAGAGGGAGGTGTCTCTTGTTCAAGAAACCCAAGATCTTAGAATTTTAGTTCAGGAATATGGGTTAGAATATCTACCAATGCCTAGAAGATTAATCAAAATTAATGCGTCCAATACAACAACAACAACAACAACAACAACTACTACTTCCAGTGTGGGTCTCGCTTTTACGGTCTGGGGAGATTCAGATGTAAGCAACCTTACCTTTACCAGCAATTCTACCCATAGAGAGATCAAATTAATGCATCAAATCCGTATGCATATATGCATTTTTTTTATTTGATATGAAACATAAATCCTAAAACCATGTATACAGACCACCAATGAGAAAACAAGGAAGAGGGAGGGAGAGCGATGGTGGAGCGTTGGCACTGGAGGTGGCCGGTAGGGTCAAAGGTCTTCGGCTATGGTGCAAGTGGTGGGTGCGGGCAAAGTGAAAGAAAGTGCGTCAATGAGAGAGAGGAAAGAGGAAGAGATAGAAGGAGGGAACGAGAGAGAGATATATAAACTGGAAAGGAGTATTTGGTCTGCTACTGGGCAGCTGATCGGTGGCGTTTGGGCAGTCACAAAACGGTGTGGGCGCCAAAGGAGTGGTCAGTGATGGCCTATAGGCGGCAGCAGAGGAGAAAAGAGGGAGTGATAGAGAGAGCATGGGAGATGCACTGTACATCCAAAGTTCCAAACAATGACTGTATATCCAATCCATATCTAGTCAAGTAGTCAGAATCCCTAAATGCACCAATCCATCTCTAGTCAGAATCCTCCCTCGATACACTGTATATCCAAAGTTCCAAACAATGACTGTATGTTTAGGAACAAATGCAAGAGACCAGATAAATTTCCAGTTCATGCAAACTATATATCTACGCCCCCATTTGGTTTGTATATTCAGACTTTACAGACTTAGCATCAGCACTGTAGTCATTCATGCCATAACAAGTACAAATAGGAGAGATATGATGATATTGGATCACCTTACCTCTTGCCACTAGCCAGATTGAACTACCCAAATACCTCACCATTCAATGCAAACTAAACCTAGCACTAGACACATGCACATAGTATCAGTCATTCAATGAACTTAAGAGGAAATTTATAAGCCATCAGCAAGGATTTAAATATTTAATACTATGCTAAGAAAACAGAATTATATGCCTTGTGGAGAACTGGAAATACACGTTCAGCAAGCTCCTAGCATAAGCTCATATGCTTTTGTATAACTTAATTAGGTCTTAATTACAACAATACTTCTTGTTAGAGTATAAACCTATTCTTAGACCTTTAACCGTTAGCTTAAGCTTATGGTTGAGATAGTTCTCGAATATGGTACCAGAGCCTTTTTGACCAAGTGGTCTCGAGTTCGAATCTCAGTAGCCCTTATATTGATTTATTGCACTAGGTAGAAGGAGTCAATGCGGCATCCACATTTCAAGCTCATAAGGCATTCATATGAGAGGGTGCATTAGAGTATAAATCTATTCCTAAACTTTCAGCCATTAACTTAAACTTATGGTTGAAATGGTTCTTGAACACTTCTTCTGGTCACAAATGCCCTTTGATTATCATAAAATAATTAATACAAGCAAAACATATTTCGCTTTCTCCAACAACATCTTACATATACACTTTTATAGAGTGTTGCAATAGGCAATTTGCCTCAACTTTCTTTGTTCTTGGGATTCAAAATTAGGGCACTTGCTCACCTTAGCATGCTCTTGGGATTGTTCTCCTTCTTCCATTCTTAATTAGTTCTATCTTGCATGCTGACTTGGTTGGACGTGCTCTTATAAGAAGATGAGTCTAACTTTCTTATCGCTTACATTGTTAAAACAAATTTTTTTTAAAAAGGTCTAAATTCAACTGCACAAAGATTATTAGCTACTTTAGGGAGCAATGTCAATACAATGGTATTAAAAATCTGTTTAATGCTTTCAAAAATTTTAGACTTACGAAATTCCTAAATAGCCTCAAGTAACCCCAAGGCCCACAATTTGCCAAGTCTTATGAGCTAGGACTCTTATGTTTGTCAATATCAAACTAGTTTATGTGATAGCTTGGGCTGATGCTTTTAGGTTTTAGTGGGCTTATTATTTAATCATACAAAATGGGCTTTTGGGGGGTTGGGGGGGGGGGGCATACTAGGACGTGCACATTGTGCCCTTTCGACACACGTTGAAGAAGAAATGAGTCTCACAAAATACTTCATGAGACAATTTTATTTACAACTCAATTATTTTAAAAAAGAAAAACTCATGTTTAGCAATTTAAAATTTCATTATAATGGCTACGGATGGACAACAGATCAGGTTGGGATAAGCTGGCCAACCCGTTTAAAATAGAGTCAATACAGAGTCGGATTAATAGTGGGTCGGCCTATTAAGCCTATTAATGAGTCGGACCAAGTCGATCCATCAACGGCCTGTCAGTGACCCATTATTTTTTCAACTTATTTGACACTCTAGTTTATGTGTTCTAATTAGTTAAACTTATTGCCAACATTTTATGCATAACAGTAATTATTATACATAGTTTTTTTTGTGCAAATTTGTTCCATTTTAAAACGGGCCAAAAGCAGGTCGCACATGGACCGATCTGACTCGACCTGCTTATTTACACAAAAGACCCAGCCTCAACCCAAATGGTTAATGGGTCGATCATGACCCAACCCCACTCCACTTTGTGAACGGGCCGCCCCTACGTACCCTACCCTGAGCTGGTCCATTGCCCACCCCTAATAATGGCACTTCGGATTACTTGTTGCTCCGATCTCTCTTCTCTAGCCCTTTTTTTGTTTTTGGTGGTAAGGAAGTGGGGAAATGTAGGTATGGACGAGATTCAAACTCAAATATTTAATAGCTTCTTTTCAAAATTTTATCACTTGAATTAACTTACACATGTATGACAAATATCATTTTGAAGGGCATTTGATTTGAAAAGTTGGGAACACATGGTACCAGGGATGAAATTAGGCATGCCAATGGCTTCTAATTCCTAATATTCCTTGTTTGGTCTAGCTCAAAAATGAAAAAATTTGATCCCAGTTGTATGAGTTTATATAATTAAATTACAGTAGAGAGAGGTTAACTTAAACCCGTACATCAAAATTTGAGTAATAACTCAGATATCTAAATCCAGATTAAAAAAAAAACATATATCAAACTAAAAACATCAAGTGTGGAAATTAACTCGTTGCCAATAGAACAATTTTGTACCTTACGTAGTCACATAAGGCCCGATCCAGCTATTAGAACATGATTAGTATGTTTTGATGACATGGTGACTGATAAAATCTTTTTTTTGTTTTTTGGATAAGGATTATATGAGTGTGCTTGGCCAAGCAGTAATGCATTCGATCATGGATTGTCTCTTTTCCCTTGTGAAACTCGTCAACATTTTGGACACGTACGATGCTTGAAATTGTCAATCTAATTGAGTTGTTTATTTATAAATGGATTAGTGTATGATAGGACTGGCCATGCGACAGATACGGGTAGGTTACGTTTAGTCGTTTTCAAAATCAATACCCATAATCATTCCTATATACATCGGATATTGTAAAATTGTATTTATATCCATACTTATTGGATATAAAGGATATACAGATTTTATTCGGGTACATATAGACCGAAAAGAATTAAACGTAATTTATATCCACATTTAACATCTAATTGTTCATATGTCACATTAACAACAAACTTCCAATAACATATCATATTACACCAAATACAATTAAAAGTTTCTAAATCCAAGCAATAAATTAGCACGTAACAGCAACAGTTTCTAACAAAATGTCTAATTGAAGTCTTGATTGCAATACAACTTAGAGTGGATTAGCAAAATACCCTTTTTAGTAATACCCATACTTACACCCACATCTATACCCTTTTTAGTAATAGGGTGATATGCGTCGAGTATGAGGCGGGTGGGACATATACCCATACTTACACCCACATCTATACCCTTTCTAGTAATACTCACTCCATACTCATTTTTCTTCCCTTTTTCAACACCAATACATATACCCATTGAGGTGGATTTTTTGTGTGTTTTAAGTGGGCGTGGGTTTATTTTTTGGCCGGACCTAAGTGTATCTGATGGCCAGCAAGCACGGGCATTAACTAATTTAGTTAACAAAGTTCTTTAGTATTATGTTAATTTAAATATGACGTTTTGTGTATGCACATATATCTTTTCTGTACAACTGTAAATATAGAAGAAAAAAAAAAGAGTTCATTATATTATATCAAATATTTGAGTTCAAATCTTATTTACATTCTGTAGTTTTCTTTTTCACCCAATTATATTTATTATATATATAATTTTTATACGTATATACTGATATGACATATGAGAGTATATACCCTTAGAAATATAATATAAAAATTATTGGATGGGTATGTGTTATGGAATTTCATAGATCAAGGAAATATAAAATACAAAATATAAATGTGTTAAATGGGTCCCACATCCACTTCAACCATTTCAGCTTCAAAAGGAATATATTCATTTTTGGAGAATAAATTCGAAAGCACATAAAGATGCTTGAAATCTAAGCAAACATGCATTCGCCTTAGCCTTAATGTTAAGCCACCTTACTTTTCCACGCCATTGTGGTTCACAGAACAACCAACTAAAAGTTCAACCATGGCTTTTTCCTAAATATATAATATATAATACACATAGTATACCTAGCCTGTTTTACTTTATAGTAATTAATCTATTCTTTATCTATGAAATATTTAAATTGATATTGACATGCTATATTTATTTTTTATTTTTTATTTCATAAATTAAAATGCATAAAAATCGATAAAAAAAATATTTTAAATCCAAATCTTTAATGCTATTTTTGTAGCTTATTTCTTTTAATTCATTATATATGTACAACTTTCGATGTTTGAGTTTGTGTCGGTGCTTATTTAGGATCAAGAATGTGTCTAATTCATATAGGGTTTTAACAGTTCAAGTTATCTTATCCGTTAAGCCCAGCAACGAAAAAAGAAACACGTGTTAATTCGATAACTTAGTCATCTACTCTACTTATATTAAATAGGTTTAAATTTGGATTTATGTCAATTCATCTTACTTTATCATCTTACTTTGGACCTAAATTGAATCTAATTTTCAAATCCTTCTAAATTAAGTAATTGTATACTAAGCAATTTTATCAAAAGAAATTTTTCAACATAAATTAAAGCCTAGAGCTTGAAACATTACTAAAGAAAACAAAATTGGATGTCGATCTAATTAATAAGTAATTACGGTATCGATTTTATGCTGATACTTATCTCACTTTTTTCAATAAGAGGCTGAAAGCCTGAAATAGTTCATAAAAGACTCAACATGACAAATCAAATGTAAAGAAAGACAACAAAAACGGACTAACACAAATCAATATCTTTCCTCCTCAAACATGTATTCCCCCACAAAGGGTTGTAACGGAACTGAGTCAGCTCGTCGAGCCCTCGAGTTTAGCTTGTTCAAAGCTTGGCTCGAGTTACAATCAAACTGAGCTCGAGTCAAGCTTGAGCTAGCTCGAAAGCATACCACCAAGGCTCAGCTCGACTTGATTCAGCCTAGCTCGATTAAGCTGAATTAGTTTATTTGTTTCCATATGCACTTGGTGAAAGTATAAGATTAGCGTTACAATGAACAAAAGTTTATTCATATCTTATATCTTGAATCCAATGCAAAAATTAAAATTTAGTTTGCATTGTAGACTTAAATTTGGAAACTTTTCCACTAAAAAAAATCACCAAAAAAAAAAACCCAGCTAAGCTAAGCCAAGCTCCGAGCCAAGCATTGTGCAATCGAGTCTGAACCCAAACCTAGATCTAAACTTTATAAGTTCGACGAATTTCAAGTCGAGTCCAAACCAAACCTTAACTGACGGAACCGAGCCTAAAGTGATCGAGCCGGGCTAGTTTACACCCATAATTCCCACAGATATGCTTGCTTGCTTTCTTATTTTATTTTGTTCTTAATTGAGGATATGCTTGCGGATTAGCTTTGAGAGGAATCTACAAATCAGGTGAAATGTTTTTCTTATGATTGGATAATTATGAGCCATAAATAATTTAATCATTAATTCATAAAGGTTACAGTTATGTAATGCTTTAATTTTTTATTGTATTTATTTTTTGTGTGGTGTGTATTTTGTAGTGCTTTATTCATTTTTTTCCCATTCTATTCATGTTTTGTTAATGTATTATTGAATAATATATATATCACACTTTTGAGAGCACATATTTTTAAGAGGAACATCAGTAAATATATATTAAAAAATTATTATATAATAAATATACACATGAAAAATATATACATGTGAACAATGAAAGTATGTACTATCAAAAGTACAAAAACAATTACCGTTATTGAAGGTAAACATGACACTTCATCACCACTTCAACAACAAAAAATGATGCTTCATTCCTAACGTGGCCGTTTGGGTCCTTAGAGATCAAATTGGGCCCCTCCTTCTATAGTCCTTCAAGAAGAAATTACTATTTTCCTACAAAGAAAAAGGAAGAAATTACTATTTTCTTACCAAAAAAAGAAATTACAATATATTTTTGAAGTTACCATTTCATACAAAATACGGTTGTACAAATCAATTGTGTATCATAACATTAAGGGTAATGTATATCATACACTTGGGAGTGTGTACTTTCACTTGTCATGTATATATATTTTTCCAATGTGTATATGCCATATATAGACCACTTTTCAATGGCGCTGATATGGATTGTGGGAGTATATACTCTTAGGAGTATACTGTAGACTTTGACATTAAGTACATACTAGTCTGGACCCGTACTTTGCATGGTGAATGCCACAGTAAACAGTTTGAATATATATATATATATATATATATATATATATATATATATATATATACACACACACACACACACACGCATGCACGCACGCACACTCAAGTAAGAAAAATATTAATTAAATCGCATAACATCTAATAATAATGGAAGAATCAAACTCATATACACATACATGCATGCAAGTAGATAAAATTAATAGTTTAAAAGTTAGTTAAAAAATACCTTAATTTGTTAGAAAAGAATTAATAATATGAGAGTGTATCTAAGGCATCGATGAAGAGGTATTCCTTATTGTATTTTAATTCCCACAAATTACAAAAATATAAAAAGAAAAATGAGTGCAAGAAAAATATAAACATCCTAGTAATAAAATGAAATAGGAGACAATAACTTACTGTTTTAACGCCTAAAATCATCACAAACATGATCAATGTATAATTTATGCATACAAACAACCCCTAATTATACCAAACATAACATTACACTCAAAAATAAGTAACTTAAAGAACACACATCCTACATCCATAAAAATTGGTAGAAAAATACAGAATATTATAAGAAATTCATCATAAAATTTTCATATTTTCCCCTCAAGTTAATCATCCACAAAAATTAAAACAGTACCCGAAGATATACATTAGAACAGGGGAGATTTCAATCAAAAATACATAAGTCGTAAGATATACATAAATCATAAAATACGCATAAATCATAAGATACACATCAAAAATTCATGAAAATTTACAAAAAATAGCCAAGTATTATAGATAATATACATTAAAATTTTTAAGATTTTTCTCCAAGCAAATAACTCCTAGAAATTGAAACAGTAGATAAAATCATGCACTAAATTAGGGCAATTCCAATAAAAAGTTCATAACTAAGAAATTAAACATCAAAAATATATAAAAATTTACCGAAAAATTTTCAAATAATATGTAGACTCTATAATAAAATTTTCATAATTTTTTCCAATCCAATAACTCACAATAATCAAAAGAGTTGGCAAATTGTGCACTAATCAACAGAGCAGTTTTATTCTAAAATTCATAGCTCATAAAATACACCTCTAAAATTCACTAAAGATTTTCAGAAAATTGTAAATCATAGTAGTAAACCCACAGTCAATTTTTTTAAAGTTTTCTCGACTCTAATATATAATTCACAGAAATTTGGACAGTAGCAAGCTGTCTGTAAAATTCGAAAATATTTAAGCTTGAGGAAATTATAATCTAGATAAGTTTTTTCCTAATTATTTGGACATATTATAGGAATAATATTTTTTGAGTTTTCGGGATCAATATTCCTTACGAAGCACTTGCCTAAAACCATTAATATTCTTTTAAAGGCAAAACAAATCAATATACGTTAAGAAGCCAAAAAAAAAATTATAAAACTAACAACCCACTATGCAAATGCTAGAGGGTCCAGACTGTGCAATCTTTGAAAGACCTGAACCCTAAAGTTGCCTTTTCCGACAAAAAATCACTCAATAAAGCAATTGTAATTTAGAAAATTTTGAAATTTATTTAAATAAGCAAAATTGAAGCAACGGTTGAGATCAAGAGAGATATTGCATCCAACGGTCTAAAAAGTAAAAACTCTAATTTATGAGAATTTAGGAAAAATTCGCATCATCACAACATTGCTATTATATAATAGTATAGATTTTATGTTAATATTCAATTTTGGTTAAGCTTTTGTATTCAGCACTTGTATATACGCACAGGCAAAACTAATACAGTAGTACAATTCGAGAAATATTTTGTTTTTGATGCAAAAAATTTTAAAAGTTCTAAAATATGTCAAATTGGGGTTGATTCCCTCCAAAAAGCACGATTATCTTCTATCCCAAGAATTTCCACAAAGTTTGAATCCAAAAAAAATTTCAATTTTTATCCTAAACCAAAATGCTTGTTTTTCTGCAATTTCGTTCACAAACTTATCGCAATCTTCTTTGATTTCTCACAATTTGTTACTTATGACACTAAGACTGCATTTATTGTCTGTTCTTTTCGTTAGTAAACTCCAATTTACCAACTTCAACCAACTTCAACAAAAAAATTTTAACTTCAACCAACTTCAATCACTTCAACCTACTTCAACCAACAAATACCAACTTTAACTCATCACATAAAAAAATATACTAACCTCTTCCAATTTCAACCTACTTTAACCTACTTTAACCCACTTCAACCCATTTCAATCAAAAAAATACCAATTTCTAACTAACTTCATTCATTTCACAACCCATATAATTTCTCAATGAAAAGAACAAACCCATAGTCTTATGAAAGTATCCAGTTCCATCAAATTTTTTGGTAAAAATCAGTCTAACTAATTATAAGACGATAGATTTGAACATTCACATTATCTTAGCTCTTAAGATTTGGTCCAAAATATATTAATTAGTTTTTTTAATGATTTCTGAGACAAGAAAAAAAGAAGGGAAAAGGAAAAAGGAAGGGAGAAGCAGCAAGTTCCACGTGGAGAGTGTCAAGATTAATCCTAGTTCAATTATGAGTTTTGCTAGAGAATTAATCCAAGTTGATGGAGAATGTCAAATTTTGAACAGCGAAATTGGTTATGAAAAGTCTTGAAAATTATGCTGTCACAGTTAGGAAAGTTCGTGCAATATATGTAAACAGGATATTAGACCATAGTTAAAGTGTGATCTCCGAAAATGAGTGAAAGACCCTCTTGACCTTAGGTGGGGTCTTAAGATGTGAGGTTGTGTGTATGAAGTCAGGTAATATTGGGGGGTCGATTTCGGACACCTCAAATCCTAAGTAAGGGGAGAGTGTGTTGTGGAGGGGAAAAATGGATTCGTGATAGTTGAAGGGACAACTCAAGCATCAGTTAGATTGAGTGAGGCGAAGTGTTGTTATTGGGTGTACCCTTTGTAATATATCTTTTCTTCTACTATAGGGGATGTACAGGTTGTTATAAGGTCGTGTTTTCCCGTCAATATGGAGGTGACTTGTGCAGTAAATTATATGTGGTTCCTTCTCTCGTGGGGTGTGTTTGTGTGTGTGTAGCAAATTTTATATTGTACTTCCATTCCCAACAACTGATGATAGAGCGGGGTTAATTCCAATAAAGTTAAATGAATGTTATAGAAAATATATATACATATTTTTGTAACTAAAATAAATAAATTTTATAGAAAATCTATGAGATGTAACAAGATGTATGAAGATGTAAGAAGATGTAAGCAAATATAAGAAGATGTAAGGAGTTATAAGGAGATTTAAGAAGCTGTAAGAATATATAAGCTATTAGCTAAATCTTAAAAAACGCGAAATAGACAGGGCCTTATACCTTTAAGAAAACAAGGTTTTCTTTAGTATCTATCTATACTATTATAATAGCAATCTTTACAAGACCATAGTATGATGCAACGATAGTGAATTGCGAGATTTGGTGTAATTTTAACTATAAAAATTATTGATGCATTAAATCCAACTGCCGATTTTAAAGTTAAGATATCTCTTTATTTTATTTTAAATTTTTTTCATAATTTTGGATATACATAATAAAAGATAGATGATAATCCAATTATCTAGAAAAAAAATTAGGCAATTACATCTATACTATTATAGTAGCAATCTTTACAAAACCCTATAATGGTGCAACGAGAGTAATTTGCGAATTTGGTGTAATCTTAGCCGTAAAAATTATTTATGCGTTAAATCTAACCGGCGATTTTAAAGTTAAGATATCTCTTTATTTTATTTTTAAAATGCTCGATGATTTGGGATATACATAATAAAAGATAGATGATAATCCAATTATCTAGAAAAAAAATTAGACAATTATATTTATTCATTAAATCTAAACCGTAGATTTTAGTTTAAAAAATCACGTTATCTAAGTAAAATAACTATTCATAATTTTTATTTTTTAAAAGAATCACTCATAATTTCGATTATATTTGATACAGGATACATGATAATTCTATTATCTAAAAAACAATCCAAACAATTAACAAAAGTGATTATATTTGGAAAAGTCTAAAATTCTAGCTACAACAGGAGTGATTTGCAGGATTTGATGTAATCTCAACCATAAAAATTAGTCATCTATTAAATCTAGGCTTTCGATTTTGTATCTAATATGTCTATCTATCTACACTATATTAATAACAATATTTGAAAAACCCTAAAATACTAACATGAGAGTGATTTCCAAGATTTGGTGTAATCTTAGCCACAAATATTATTAGCTTAGTAAGTCTAAACCCTTGACTTTAAAGTTTAAAGAAAATAGTTTGTAACTGTCGTCTCTGTCCAAGCAAAATACTGCCTTATTTTTATTTATTTTTTAAAAATAAAATTTAGTGAAGTTAATTACCTACTCCTTATATTTTCGATTATACGTGATATGTAAATGTCGGAACTTTAGATACTTTCAACTGTTGATTCTGTGCACGTCTCTTTCTCTCATTAAAGCGCGAGCGCACACACACCCTCTCTCTCTCTCTCTCTCTCTCTCTCTCTCTCCGGGAAATTGATTTCTTCAATTTGTTTTGCAAATCGCTTCTCTAATAATACTAAGAATTTATGTATAATTTTCTATGTTGATAGCTAGGTGAGGGTCTCTAATATACGTTATATTTTTGGATTCATATTTTTTTATGGGTTATCATAGGGAGTATAAAAATTTATATAGTTATGGTGTAAAATTTGCAATCCATAAAGGTTAATGTATAATGCATAAATGCAAAAGTTAAAAGGAGAAAATGACTTTGTTTTGAAAGAAATTAGGATATCTAATTATTCTCAAAGGTGGTGTCATCTAATGGAAAGGAATGGGTATTTTTCGCTTATAACATAGCGAAACTATTTCATACGTGAGTGATACATGATCCCAACTGTCTAATGCTACGTGCTGACTATTTCATGAATCAAAACCTACTTTTAATGGATTGGTTTTCCCATTTGTAATCCACTTTACAACTGAATTTAGTGAGATTTAATACGTTTAGACATAGGGTAGAAGGATTTGATTCATTAATTAAAGTTTCCATTGGTTGAAAAAGTCAATTTTGCTAATGATACTATCAAGTGAATCATTTGTGCATTAAATCTAAGCCATCGATTTTAAAGTTAAAATATCTCTTTATTTTATTTAAAAAATTTCTCATGATTTCAGATACACATGACAAAAAATATATGATAATCCAATTACCAAGCGAAAAAATTAGGCAATTCTATCCATACATTAAATCTGAACCCTAGATTTTAGTTTCTTAAAAAAAACACCTTATCTAGGTAAAATACATATTTATAATTTTTATTTTTTAAAAAATCACTCATCATTTTAATTATATTTGATAAAGTATACATGATAATTCTATTATTATCTAAAAAAATTCAAGCAGTTAACAAAAGTGATAATCCTTGAAAAAACCTAAAACGCTAGCTACAGCGGAACGAGAGTGATTTACACGATCTGATGTAATCTCAGCCATAAAAATTAGTCATTTATTAAATTTGGGCCTTCAATTTTGTATTTAATCTGTCCATCTATCTACACTATATTAATAACAATATTTGAAAAACCCTAAAATACTAACACGAGAGTAATTTGCAGGACTTAGTGTAATCTTAGCTACAAATACTATTAACTCATTAATTCTAAACCCTTGATTTTAAAGTCTAAAAAAATAGTTTGTAACTGCCGTCTCTATCCAATCAAAATGTTGCCTTACTTTTTAAAAACAAAACGTAAGGGAGTTAACTACCTACTCCTCATATTTTCGATTATACTAATACATGAATGTTGGGCCTTTAGATAATTTCGGTTGTTGAGTCTGTGCACGTCTCTTTCTCTCATCAAAGCGCACTATCTTTCTTTTTCTCTCTCTCTAGGAAATTGATTTCTTCAATTTCTTTTGTAAATCACTTCTCTAATAACCCTAAGAATTTATGTATAATTTTATATATTTGTAGGTAGGCAAGGGTCTCTAATGTACGCTGTATTTTTGGATTCATAATTTTTTTTATAAGTTATCATAGGGAGTATCAAATGTTATATGCTTTATGGTGCAAAATTTGCAATCCATAAAGGTTGATGTATAATGCATAAAAGTAGGAGTTAAAAGGAGGAAATGACTTTGTTTTGAAAGAAATTAGGATATCCAATTATTCTCAAAGGTGATGTCGTATAATGTAAAGGAAGGGGTAATCAAGCCTTCATAGTCAAAATCTCACCCGAACAAGGTATATTGACCTATTCTGGATCACTCAAAGGATTAGTAATGGCAGCAAGGGAGTCAGCAATGACCTTAATGTCATGTAGATATTTTTCCATAGACTGAGACTCTGCTAATGAATGGTAGTAAGTCGACGTTAAAGCTCCAGACACCTAGCCATGCTAGCAGCGAGGAATTGTGCTGCGGGCGAGCCCATATCTGATAGGATTAAAGAAGATCACTCACCTCAACAAGTATATCATGCAAGATCGTTGCAACGAGCCAGGACCAAATTTGCTGACTAACCCACAACCAATAATAGAACTAAGTATCGCAGAGACAACCATTGGTATCACGTGTCATGGGGCTCGGAGAAGGAATGGAGCCAACAGCAAAGCCAAGCAACCCATGAGAAATAAGGTATGTCAAGAATTAGGTCTTCCAATTCAAATAATGTTTGGGTTTAATAAGTTGTTGATCGACAGCGGAGGTGATGTTGATGCTGGCCAGAGGCGTGCATGGCGATTCCGACGAAGAAGCAAATGGAGTTAGAGACTTAGAAGCCATAGCCAATGAATTCATATTAAAACTCTAAAAATTAGAAAGTAATTGCTCAAGAGAAGGAATAGGCAGCGAAGATGGGTCACTACTAGAGGAATGAATCTCGAATACACTCCCAGAAAACAGTGAATTGGGTGGCGCTGACCACGGGAAACCAGCAGGGAAGGATGGCTAAGAGAGGGACGACGATGGCTGATTGATCAAGGGTGGCTATGTCGTCACATGTGGCGGTGGAGGCAGCGAAAACCCAGAACTATGTGTCGTGAAGGGTGGATTAGGGTTACGTCAGAATTGAAGGAAGGAGTGGAAGATTGTTCTTTTGGAGGGGGGGGGGGGGCGGGGAGGACGGGTTGTTCGGTGGAGGAGGTGATCTCCGCAAGAAGGAGGGAGTCTCCGCTAGGAGAAGTGTTGGCCATGGCGTCACAAGCTGCTTGGTGGGCAAGCTATTACTAGGGATTGCACGCAGGAGGAGGAGAGGGAAGGGATGAAGCCGTTAGGATTTCAGAGTTAGGTTATGATACCATGTAGCAATATCTAGAAGGAAATGGTGTCACCAATTGGGAGCCCTTGGGCCACTAATTTATTAATATAGATGTTATAAAATTGCATTCGTACCCTCATATATCCTCTATTATGTACATACGCCTGATTTTCACCAAATAAATCATTAATGTCCACCAAAACACGCTATTAATATTCACCATAAATATGGCTAATATTAACAACATATTATATGACTATCGATATTTTTTTTGGATCCTCCATTTTATTAGAGTCGAGCTACTGTTGGCCTAATAAAGGATAGAGTCATCCCATCGTATATTTTCTTCATTCACGAGACTCAAACTTAAGATCTTGTTTAAGAGGAACAAGTGGCAAACCACTTGAACCAACCTGTGTTGGTATGAATGTTGAAATTACAAACGTTGGATATTTAACTTATGAGTAATTAATAGTTATATAAATGATGAATATTAGCTATCAGATTAATGTCCATTACCTATTTAAATATATAGGTGTAAAATGTTTTAGGCTTATAAATTTAAACGTGCATGAAGTAACTCATAAAAAATAAAGAGTAAAAGGATAATTTACATGATTAAAAGATTAAAAATAAAATCCACAAAATTAAGCCCCCAAAAAGTGCCAAAAGGTTAAAAAAAAATAAAATAACTTAACACTCGAGGAGTGTTGAACTTAATACGGATTTGGAAGTTGAAATACTAACTGCAAATCACTAGTGGACATTTTTAATGATGCAACATATTTTTGCAAAATGCAGTGCAAATTGTTGATAAACTAGAATGGGAGTACCTAGCACTCATTTTTAATGATGCAAAATATTTTTGCAAAATATAATACTAATTAGAGTGATGATATATGTCTTGCAGTAAGACACTGTTAAATGTTATGTCTCATTTAAAATTAACATATTTTATTATTTAAAATCACCAATTTTTAATGATTATGATTAATTATGAATTTGCTAAACTTAAATACTTGTCGGCTACACCGATAAAATAATAAATAAGGCCATAATGGGATCAATCCTATCTGCAATGACATCTGATATATTTATTTTAGAAAGGTGGTAGATTATAAATAAAAAGATGATTTTACACATTTTATAACTTGTAATGTGCTTCCACTAGTCAATTATACCATTTTTGTCAATTTAAGCATATAATAATATGATTTTTAAGCACAAGCAAGACACTTACGATTTTGCTACTAATTATTGATACACTAGACTGGGAGTCCCTTTTTTGGGGGGGAGAGGTCCCTCAGTCTCTAATATTGCAGGTGTATTATAGGCAGAACTCTTCGATCAATCACATTTTTTTTTTCATCCATAATACTTAATCCCGAGATTTTGTTTAAGGAAACAAGTAGATGCATACTTAACACTAGGCACACCCGTGATGATGACATAATTTGTGAGCAAACATAAGGTTATATTTTTTGTATGATCATATAATTACTCTTACTCTCAAATTTTGGATTGAAACTAGTTCTAGAGTCTAGACCATTCGGAATTGGTCGATTTGGTCAATGGATGAAAAAGATACAACAAATCATACAATAAGAGAAACAGGAACTTCTCAGATTACAAAGCATGAATAAGATCTTGTAGAATCACAATTATTGAGTCTTGATTGACCTCTTTTAGAGATAATATTGGGTAAACTTCCATTACCACAGATATGACATATGACACACACACACACACACACACACACACACACACACACACACACACACACACACACACACACACACACACACACACACACACATATATATATATATATATATATATATATATATATATATATACATTTTTCACAGTGTATTTGTCATATGAGCGGTTATTAATATATATTTCGTTTATTTAGCTTTTGGGAGTGCATACTCTAAAATGTATGATATATGCTTTGATAATATTATGTTTATTTACCGACATGTTGAAGCTAGTTCGCACTTAGTCGGAAGTAATACATATCATAGTTATTGAAATTTGTTAAGAAAAACATTTTCTATAAAATTTTAAAAGTAATTCTGGTTAAAAAAACAATAAACAACTAAGATAAAAACAAATTATCACGGGTTATACTGTCTTTGAAAAAGGTTAGGTCAAAACCCTCGAAAAAGTCAATGCTTATTTCCAAAAATCCGTGCTGTCACCTTCACACGTGTTCATGGCTTCTTGCATCACCAAAAGATCGATGATCAATTTTATTCCATGTATATAAATAATTTATATGCAGAAATTAGTACTTCCTCGATGTAGATAATTTCTCCTAAATCGGACAAATTACAAACAAATGATTTTTCCTTGATCTCTTATATATAAATGCAAAAAATAAAAAAAAAATCGATCACTCCATTAAAAATTACATTAACAGAGAAATTTTAATTGGTAAATTAGATTTGATTAATTTTTGAATTCAAAAAGTGCCCTATTATATACCGAAATCTAAAAGAAAAACAAGTGACTTATGCTGAAAATATACTTATTAAAATTTTACGATGAGAAAATATATATATATATATATATATATATATATATATATATATATATATATATACATATATATATATATTTGAAAATAAAGGCTTTTTTTTTGTTTGGTAGCGGGGATATTGGTCTGATTTTATGTGGAGAAGTCCAACACATAGAAGATGTTGGGGGAAGAATCTATGCTAGACTGTCAAAGAAGAAAGCATTTATTCTCCTTTAGGACGTGGTTCAAGGGTTGGAATTTCCTTCTGTAGATCAAATTCCCCCTCAATTTTGTTTTTTCCCGATAATATATATCATATACCTAGGAGTATGTACGTACTCTCAGTTATCAAATATACAAACTTTTTTAACGTGTATTTGTCATATAGACAAATTTAAATATGTGATGCCGATATGACGTGTAGGAGTATATACACCTAAGAATGTGATATATGCTTTGTCCCCCGGCAAATTTTATACCACGAAGAAGAATCTTGCCATTATCTTCATTGTAAAAATTTGCTAATTCACCACATGGCACATGACGCTTAAATTACTACTTGGAATCTCTTTTTTAAAGCTTATAAATAGGCCACAATATTTAGGGTTTTATATGTATTATAAATTCTACGTAAGGCATTTTTTTTGGGTGTATTATCCGTCTCATATTACCCTTCATTTTGAAATAAAATAGTCTGTATATACGAGAGTTGATCACCACTTTTTTGAAATAATACAATTTGTTTGGTGACACTATCTCACATAAGAATTATAGTAAGATAAACTTCTTATAGATGACTTATTGAAGGTTTTGAGATGACTGATAATTCATAATAATGTAGTTTCTTAACTAATGGATGAGTAATATATAATTCACCAAGTAATAACTTTTGTTAGAGTCATCACTAAATAAAGTATTAGTCATTCTCATACTAAAAACTACAGATCAACATAAAAGTATTTATCTTTATTACAGTAAGTTGTGATTAATGAGACCCGTCACACACGATTTAATACGAAACATAATGAGTGATTAGGCACATAAATCTCGTGTCAATGGCAAAATTGGACCATTTTTTAAGGCTCTGTTTGAACTTTGAAAAATTTGGTGGCCTGGAAAGAAAATTTTTTGAGAAAGTTAATTTTTTTCTTATGTTTGGTTTAGAGAAAATTATTACTTTTTTTCTTGTGTTTAGTTTAGAGAAAATTACAAAGAAAAAAAATATGGAGGAAACTTAGGTGGAAAAACTGTTAGAAATAAGTGATAAAATTTTTCTCATAAAATTGTGAAGAAAGTTTGAGAAAAATTTCCAACATCGCATTGTTTAGATAACATCAACATAATTCAAGTAATTCATCAACATATAAATTTCTCATCCAAATTCTTGTATTTTTTTCCTCAATCCAAACAAGAGAAAAAAAAAACTCATTTTCGACCTTTTTTTTTTCCTTCACATTTTTTTCTTTCAATTTTTCTTTCCACCCAAATTTTCTAAGGACCAAATAGAGCCTAAGCGATTTTTTAAAATTTTAATTTTTTCAAGAGATCAGGTTGGACCCAATTATGTTCAATTACCTTTTACTGCTTTCCTAACTGCTTAGAATTTCCTCCCCACCTACCACCAGTTTTTGTTTGCACCCTCTTTGGGGATAAGACTTTTAAAAAATGGCACAGAGAGAGAGAGAGAGAGAGAGAGAGACAGTTGCATTGGAGAGACAGTCTTCTATTCCACAAAAGAGAAGGAAGTTTGAGCCCCTACAAGCTTTAGAATAAATAGGAAAGGGAGGTCCCTCGCAACTGGTCCTAACTACAATTCTGGGCAGACCCAAAAAAAAAAGAAAACTAATTGAGGGGGCTCTACATAATTTATGCATGTTTTAAAATATGTAATGTTCTTGTGAGCGGTTTCTGGCCTTCCTCTCCAACTTCCAACCTTTCTCCCCAATATTGTCACCATTTAGAGTAGTAGTTTTCTTCCCTAATTGAAGATGAAGGAGGGGATGATCAGTTGTCCGTCCATTTCTAACTTTTCTTTGCCTTAATATTAGTATTATTTGTAGTTTTAGTTATAATATCTCTAATTGGGAGATTAGTCAATCTCGTCTTTTGTGAGAGTTGTTTATGTCTCTCCAATTGTGAGAGTTTATTATATGCTTCCTTTTTTCTTTTTGTGTTTCTTTATGAATTTGGAAGGAATTGATTAATTATACATGTTGAAGTGGTGCTTTCATGGATTTCGACCTTTCAAATGTAGGCTTTGGTGTTGTCAGAATATCTCGCCAAGAGTGTTGTACTATATCAGCAAATTAACATCAGTCAAGAAATTGTAACCGATATGTGGATTTCTTCCCTAGGCTATATTAATAAGAAACAACGAACGTGAGAACACGAGCAATCAATGTGTTTCAAGTTAGTATTTTTGAGGCTAAGATATTGTTTTGATATTCAAGATTGTATTTGTATTAATCAAATACAAATTGTAAGTACCGTATGGCATATTATACATTGTCAATGAATTATTCCTTTCTCCTGTAAAAAAAATATATTTATACAGTATAATAAATTACATATTAGTAAACCCTAATCCATGTTTCACATAACCTCAGATTCCTAAATATATGCCCCCCCCCCCC
>JACYFF010031958.1:6921123-6974792 GCA_017589665.1 Selenicereus undatus | reverse complement strand
CATAGTATTTCAACATTGTTGGTTCATGATTCAAATATCATATTCTACATAAATTCTAAGAAAATAATAACATAAAAATGAATCTATAATCTATATGTAGTTGTTTTAAATAGAATAATGAATTTATGCTTTCATTTTGGTCATATGACTCATGTACGTGCATTACCCAAAAAATATGTGTAAATAATTTATAAAATTATAATATATAATAAAAAAGCTTACTAATCATTTTTTTGTCTTATCATTGCACTCACTTTTATTTTTTTAATAAATATTATTTTTATCCATCTAAATTTTACTCTTTATTGGGGTAATTATCAAATAATTAGGCGCAAAAATTTTATTATCGAGAATTATTTGAATTCCCTAGTTATCAAGAGTCGATGATACTTTTAAATAATAATTGCATTGTCTTACAGTACACATTTTGTATAGTCAAATTGAGTTGATTAATGTTAAAATGAGCATATTGATTTTTAGACAATTTTTAAAGGGTTCATTAAACTATTATTATGTTTTTGTTTTTATTGTTTGTCAACTAATGTTAATAATTGCTGAAATAATTGCATAAAAGACTAATACTTTTATTATTATATTTCATTATATATATAGTAAACCCATTTTTACTTCTGAAACTTTATAAGTAAATGATTATATTAATATACAGTTTTTACTATTTGCAAACTAAATTTCATCATGAACCCATTTTTGACTTCTCAAAATGCACGAGTAAAACAGTACATGAACATTTATTATAACAATAATACTTTTATTATTTTATATCATTTTATCGTAAAGTCATTTTTGTCATCTCAAAGCAATTTACTATAAACTAAATCTAATTGTAAAACTATTTTTGACTATCAAACTTTAGGAGTAAAAGAGCACATAAAATTCTTATTATTATGGTATTTGGTATTAAGTATAAAAAACAACAACAACAACAACAACAACAACAACAACAACAATAACAAGAACAACAACTCCCATTGTGGGTCCCGCTTTCGCAAAGTTTTGGAAGATTATGATGTAAGCAGCCTTACCTCTACATACATAACTGCTCATAGAGAAATCTTATCCAATAGACCCACAAGAAAAGTTTTAAGAAAATATTTTGAAGTTAACAAATCGAATGAAAGACAAAAAAAAAAAAAAGAAGGCAGCTAATAATAATCTCACACTTGTTAATCTACCATCAATTCATTATGCCATTTAGTTTTATATTATATACATATGCGATATATGATTAAAACAATTTACAAGCTGGTTTAGCATAGATTATGAATTATTACGTCTCAATTATTTCCCCATAAGATTATATATATATGTGTGTGTGTGCGCGCGCGCGCACGCGTGTGTGTGTATATATATATATATATCATGAACACGTGGTTGAAATTAACAGACATGCTATGGATCGAGTTCGTGATTGTTTACTGACATTTTATGAGCTCCATGTGCTTAAAAATATGCTAATATGCAGATCAAAATAGTTGATTTTCCAATTGTTGAATTTTTCACTAGATTTGCTTTTGTGAAGTGTGGATTTGATTTATTTATTTATTTTTAGAATTTCATGCAAAGCTCATAAGTCAATAAAGGATGATATGATGACATTAACTATTGGACACATAAATTTGATTGACTTGCTTGGAGCTTTCAAGGTTTAACCTATTAAATATATGCCAAGTTAGAGCGTTGGAAACATGCATTGGAGTCTTCAAGTTTCAGAGTAAGTAGATCGAAAACTGAATACATGCACTGCGGTTTCAGTGGAAGGGAAGAGGCGGGGGGAGAGGTCACAATTGACGGGTTGTCGATACTAGAGTTGGAAAAAGCTGACTCGACACGATTACCGACCCGAACCCGACACGAAGTTAAGTGGGTTTGGGTATAAATTTTCGACCCGTTTAATTAAATGGGTTGACACGTTCAACTCGTTTAATTAAATGGGTTAGGTTCAGGTCGAGATTCTCGACACGAAAAAGTACCTATTTAACCCGTTTAATTAAATGAGTTAAATAAGTCAACTCATTTTTTTATTTTTTATTTATCCATTTACTTTTTATTAGATAATTAAGAATATAAAAATTTTTAGGAATTATGAATTATGATGAATCTGGGGAATTTCAAAGAGTAATTATTTAATGTGATGTGTAAACTTAATTTTTAACACTGTAATTACATATTAGTTGAAAATATTAAATGCGTAAATAGTCAATTAACCGACTCAACTTGACCTGTTTATCTTAAACGGGTTAAGCGGGTCAACCTGTTTAAAAATTAAATGGGTACAGGTCAAGATTTTTCAACCCGTTTAATAAACGGGTTAGGTTCAGGTTGAGGTATTCTCAACCCGTTTAAGTTCGACACGAACACGAACCCGACCCAACACGACCTATTACCCAGCTCTAGTCGATACCAAAGGTCGGGAAGTTTAGATACCTCAGCTCGATCGTTCAACAGAATGGTGAGATTGACGAAGATATCAACTACCGAATAAAAGTGGGTTGGCAAAAATGGAAGCAGGCCACAGGTGTGCTTTGTGATAGGAGGATGCCGGTACGACTAAAAGGCAAAGTTTATCGTACGGTAGTGAGACCTGCTGTACTGTATGGTTCGGAATGTTGGCCGATAAAAAAGACTCAGGTTCAAAGGTTGATGGTCGCAAAGATAAGGATGATTAAGTGGATGTGTGGTTATACGAGAATGGACAGAATTAGGAATGAAGTGATAAGAGACTTGGTTAAACTGGCCCCCATCGAAGGCAAGATAAGAGAAACAAGACTTAGATGGTTTGGCCATGTAAAAAGAAGGAGTGTGGACGCCTCGGTGAGGAGCTGTGAGAGGATTAACACCCCCGTAGGTAAAAAAGGGAGAGGTCGACCAAAGAAGAGCTTGGATGAGGTGATTAAAGATGATTTGAAAGTTGCAGGATTGACGGAGGTCTTGGCTCAGGATAGGAGACTTTGGCGGGATAAGATTAAGGTCTTAGATCTCAGATAATCGGCCTTGTAGTTGTCATTCAGCTATAGTAGGGCTAGTTTGAGTGTAGGTTTCCGTGTTGTCGCGTGGTTTGCAAGTAGTGCTCACTTCTAGGACGACTCATTATTTGCTTACCTCTGCTAAGGTATGTTTCCTTCCGCTGCTTTATTGTTCCATGGTTTGGTTAGTTTCGACCCTTCCCCCCCCCCCCCAAAAAAAACCATCTTCTACAAAATGTTTGCACAAAAATGTTTTTGTGGGTTTTGTGGAATCAGCCTCTCTACGGGCAGAGATGCTGGTAGAGGTAAGGCTGCCTATATCTGGATCTCCCCAGACCCCGCTAAAGCGGGACCCACACTGGGAGGTGTTGTTGTTGTTGTACTAAATACATGTGCTCCGTACATCATACATATATACTTTTTCTTATATTTAAGTCTAGATAAATTAAACTATAAAAAATAGTGCAATATAATTATAACACAAAGAGGAAAGGGATAGTCAAATCTGAGGTAATCCAACATACTCAGGACCTCAGTCTTAATTAAGATATCGAGATATTAATATTGGCTTATAATTATCGTGAGTGCAATACTCACCTATTATATTATAATTTTATCATACTACCTCATTCTAATAAAAATATAAAATTAAAAATTGCCAAGAGCGCAATACACCCGTAGCATCTTATAACCATTTGATCCAGAATTGTATACATAACACAACGAACATCCCCTGCTTCCCCCCCCCCCCAAAAAAAACATAGAAAAGTAAAAAATACAAAAAAAAGCCCCTCGTTGAAGGAGTAGTGCACGTAAAGATTAGTATTCAGGTCAATTTTGGTTCAGATAAATCGGACGTTTGGATAAAATAACGCATTAGAATTCTGTCCAATTGCAAAATCTAATATTCAGACTAGACCTGAATTTGAATGTTCGAAATTCGAACCTGATTGTCCGTACATCCTGCCAAAAAAAAAAGAAAAAGAAAAGCCCTTACGGAAGAAGGTTCTGTAAGACTGAGAGGGGGGGGGGTAACTAAAATAATAAAGAGGCAGGTGCAGGTGCCGGTGCAGGTGCAGCTGCAAAACCGCACCCTATTCTCTCCCTCTATTTTTGCATATCGCATTTGTTCCTATTGAATCTCTGCGTATTCTGCACGGCCAGCTCGGTGAGAGGGTGAGAGGGTGAGAGGAGAGAGAATTGAAAGAAAGAATGTTCCATCCCAAGAAGCCCTCTACTATGAATTCAAATGAGAGGTCTTCCATGTGTGTTCAGAATGACTCCGGCCTCGTCCTCACCACTGACCCCAAGCCTCGCCTCCGTTGGACCGTCGAGCTCCATGAACGCTTCGTTGACGCAGTCACTCAGCTTGGTGGCCCTGACAGTACGTTACCTTCCTTTATCTGCCTATATCTATCTCTTGGAATAAGTCTCTCTACTTATCTACTTATTTATGTCATGTCCATATACGTATATGTAGAGGCGACTCCTAAGACAATCATGAGAGTTATGGGTGTCAAAGGGCTTACCTTGTACCACCTCAAGAGTCATCTCCAGGTTTGAACCATATTAGCATCTCTTTTAGGGAGCACGATTTAAGCATCAGTTTAATCTTTTGGTCCGACTAGCTAATTCAATGCAAAGATTCAAATCTAATGTTCGCGTATGATTTTCTTTGTTTTTTTTTTTTGGCTGTGATGAACTAGAAATTCAGGCTAGGGAAGCAACCACACAAGGAATTCAATGATCATTCGGTTAAGGATGGTAAGCGAGGTGAATTGCAAGCAACTAGGGTTTTCATTTTTCACATCTATTTAATTTTAATCTTCTTATAATCTCAAATATTCATAAATTCTTGTTCCTTTTTTATTTTCGCGGTCGATTTAATTAATTTCAGCGTCAGCTTTGGCACTTCAGAGGGATCCTGCATCTTCTTCTGGCTTACTGGGCCGACCCATGAACGAGTATGTATTCAAATTCTCTCTCCCAAATTAATTTTAGAGTAATGATATGTGTCTTGCCGCAAGACATCCTTAAATGTCTTGTCTTATTCTAAACTAACGTATTTAATAAGTTAAAATCAACTAATTCTCAATTATTACACTTAATTCTAAATGGGTAATTAAGCTTAATTATGCGTCGAATACGCCGATATCGATAAAGTATTAAATGATACCATAATTGAATCAATCGTATTTACGAAAAAATATGATTTGCGTATTTTAGAAATGTAGTAAAGTATGGTCAAAAAGATGATTTTACATCATTTATAAACTGTAGTATGTTTTTACTATTCAATTATACCATTTTTTTAATTTAAAAACATTGTAATATAATTTTTAAGCTAAAACAAGACACTTAAGAAGTGTCTTATAGCAAGACATTTATCATTTTTCTTAATTTTATTGGAATATCACTTTTTCTAAGGCAACTTCTCATTGAAGTAACCCTGAATTGTTTAAGAACCACCCCTTCTTCCCCTAAATTCCATTCTAGTCTCTCAAGGGATCTTTTTATCTGGCATCTTCCTTTCCACTTTTTTGCTTTTTTATTTTTATTTATTTATTTTTTCATATTTAAGATTAATTTCTGAGGGCTTTTTTTAATCTTTTTGCAAAAATCGCTGCAGCAATGTGCATGATGCAATCAGGATGCAAATGGAGGTTCAGAGGAGACTCCAGGAACAATTGGAGGTGAGGAAAATTTAATTTTAAAAAATAAATCAATAAATAAATAAATTCTCCAAGGACAAAAATAAATCTTGTTCTTTCTTTTCCTTGGTTTCTGACTGACCTTCATAACTACTCCTTGATAGAATTTGAACACCAAAAAATAAAAAAATAAATAAAAAGAGAGGAAAAGAAGAAAAGGGAGAAAGTGTAAATTTGGCTTAGGTACATGGCCCTCAATATGAGCCAACTTTAATCTTTATGTTACTGTAATGCCCAAAAAATAGTCTCTTTAGATGTGTTTGTTATCATTAAGGAAAGGATACAACATGTAAACATCTTTAACAACAATTTCGATTCACAACTATTTATCGTATGTCTGAAAGTTTGTTTGTTTTCAAATTTGATTTGGGTCTGTTGCAATTATATATGCACGCGACATATAAATGTTCATATCTAAAATTTGTAAGTTTAATTATTAACTCTTCCTGGGTAAAAATGAGATTTCATTAGCTTATGGTTCTTTGTTTTGTATTATCGATATAATTTTTCTAATAATTATCACGATGATTTATTTACTCTGGGTTGTGTGCCTTGCATGTAGGTCCAAAGGCATCTTCAGCTGAGGATTGAAGCACAGGGAAAGTACATGCAAAACATACTAGAGAAGGCATGCCAGACACTAGCAGGAGACACCAATATGGCAGCTTCAAGCGATTACAAAGGCCAAAATCCACCTACCCTAATCCCAGACCACCACTTTCTAGGAGCCATGAAGGAATTTGCGGCCTCTCCGCCGCCTATGAACTTCCCCTCCCTCCAAGACCTCAACATCTATGGTGGAGATCAACCCCTTAACCTCGACAACCTACTTCATGCCAACGACAACACTATGTGCTTAGGGAAGAAGAGACCGAACCCCTTTAACACAAATAGTAATAGTAATAATACTAATAATAATGGAAAGAGTCCCCTGATTTGGCCTGATGATCTAGGACCCCCCGGACCATGTCTGGGTGGGGGTTCTGATCATGACGAAGACCCTTTTAAGGGGGACATTCAAATTGCACCACCAGGCATTAGCCACGGCCCTGACCACCAGATTGACTCCATTTCCGAGATTTATGACTCGAAGCCTCTCCTATCTAGAGACACCGTTGGGGAGAAGAAATACGAGGGATCGCCCCAGTTGGATAGGCTGTCCCCTAGACGAGTCCCTCTTGGTGTCGTCTCACAAGGAAGGAACTCTCCCTATGGGTGATTTTTCTCTTTTTGAAATACTATTATTAGGGTATAATTAATGTGCTATGGTACTCTTATGTACTTTTTTCCCCCTTGGTGTCTTAATGTGATGCTGTCAAGCAATCTGCAAACTGTGGGATGCATTGGAGATGTTCAAATTTTTTTGGCCGTTGTTAGTCATCTAGCTAGTCTAGCTAGAATAAGTACATTAACTATATGTCTTTGATAGGTATTGACCACAAGTATTTTCTACATTATGTCTACCTCTCGATCCAAGGCTATGCTTTAAGGCTCTTTTAATTGAATGTGTTTGAACCAGAGTTTGCAAACAAGGGATACCAGAAGAATCAAAGCTAAGTGCATGATGATCATGTTATTTTTTTATAAAAAAAAATCCTTAATGCATACTTGATTTTCTCGCAATTCCTTTAGAAGTTCTTTTAAAATATATATAGAGAGAGAGAGAGAGGGATGCAAACAGAGGGACTGAGCGAGATACTCGGTATATATAAATGTGTTTTTCCCCCCTATTTGTACTAATAGACAAGCATTGATAAAAGATTTTGTTTTCTTCGTATATGTGGGGTTTTTACTAGAACCTATGTCATATTTTACTTTCTTGTTTTCATTGATCTTATGTATCTTGATTACCCATTGAACAATTATGTGTTTGTGCATTAGGATTAACATCAAGTCATGAACATTGAATAATCCATTCAAGAAAATTCTTAAGTCAAAATTGAGTGACAGCCTAAAATTTATAATATTTTTATTTTTTTAGATAACTTTGATTTATATGTTTTCTAGTTAAAATGAGATTATAAATGTGAATAAAATCAAACTCTAAATCCAAACCATTATATTATTTAAATAGTGTGGTCAAATTTATTTTTCTAATGCTCATAATATTTTGTCCCCTTTGCATTACATTTCCAAGGAGAAATTTTGAATCCTCTATTTTAGTTATATTTATCTTTTTCACCTTTTTTTTTTTTGAATTCTATAATGAAGATAATTTTCAATTCACATTGATGTAGAAACCTTGTTCCCTTTAAGATGATTTTGTCTAAAAAGGCATGCCACTAAGTAAGGACTAACTGTTACAATCATTTTGGCATAGAGAGTTAACCTTTACAAGGATTCTTCACTTTGGTCCATGCAAAGATCTTCCCTTGCCAGTTTTAAGTTATGCAATTCCCAAAGCAGTATTGTTTCTCTTTTCTAACCATACCTATGCATATGTTTTTCTTGGATACTTGGCCTCCTTGCTTCCAATCATTACTCAAACTAATCATTGGACAATTGATTTTATCTTTTCAAGGAAGAAACTAATTAAAGAAAATTCTTTCGATTTTATATTTATCAAAAAAAAAACTTTTTGTGTGTTTTTATATAAAATATGTAAGCAGGAATTAATAGGAGGAGGAATAAAGTTATGCATATGTATTGTACACGTATAAATGAGAAAAATAAAATGTAAATTATTTCTTAAATATATTCCATCCTCACGGAGCATGGCATCATATACGAACAGTATATGTAGTTCCTAGTTTCATATATCTTTTGGATATATGGCAATATGTAGAGCATCAATGAAGGTATAAAGTTTGTCTCTAAATTATGAACAAAGATGTTTTTTTTAATGTGCCCTTTATTTTAAAAATATAATTTAAACAAGTAAACAAAATAGAACTTGGCCATCTTTGTCAAGAAATAAGTTTCATTATTTTTGATGAAATTAAACTATCTCCGCATTGAAACACATGATTCTTCCAAATAAAGGCACAAATCAGAAGTTCAGGAGTCATTTGATCATATGAGAACCGTTAGAGTTCTATCTATGGGAGAAGAATCTAAAGTAAACTAGTTCAAAAATCTCAAAAGATAGACAAATTAGCTAAACTTTTTTTTTAACAAAATAAGATTGTCTTACCAAAAATTAAAAAGAAAAATGTTGGGACTATTTAAAATTAAGAAAATAAAATAGGGTTTCATGGTATGAAGTGTGATGATAGACTCTAAAGGTTCAACTTTAGATAGAATTGGCAAGTAGGAGAGAATCCCATGCATGGAAGATGCTCTAGAATGGATGGCCTTTAGAAAGCTTGTTGGTTAAATTAACACTGTTGCCAACTGAAATGGTTAATTATCATCGAGATGAGAGCCAGACAGTTTAATTTGTTAAGTTCTGTCGAAAACATCCACAATTACTGGGGCCCCATTACTTTGCCCTTTTCTTCTTTCTTTATTTAGGTTTTGTAAATTTTGATTTACCAACTTCAGCTCATTTCAACCCACTTCACGAACTTCAATTTCAACCCACATCGATCCATTTGAACCTACTTCAACAAAAAAAAATACCTACTTCAATCAATATCATTCATTTCTTAACCTCTATTTCCTAATGAAAAGTACATACCCTTAATTATCAATCAATCTTTATATGGGATTTTACCCCCTCCTCCCCCTATCACTTTCTCTACACATATACTGATATATAATAAGTAAGTCAATTTGACACTAACATAATACTGTAACATGTATTTTTTAAAATAGGATTTATTAAACCTCTCGTCTCATAATCAAGGTGAACCTAGAGGATTATTGTTCAAGAATCAACTCAACCAAAAGCTTAAACTGATAGTTGAAAGTCCAGGAATGGGTTTATACTCTAACACGTCCCCCTCACGCGAATACCTTTTGGGCTTGAAGCGTGGCTGCTGCAAAGACTCCCTCTACCTTGCGCAATAAATCAATATGGGGGCTGCTGAGATTCAAACTCGATACCTCTTGGTCAGAAAGACTCTGATACCATATTCAAGAACCAACACAACCAAAAACTTAAACTGATGGTTGAAAGCTCACGAATAGATTTATACTCTAATTATCCATAGGCACAGGAATTTGCATATCAAGGTAACCAAGGTCCAACTGAAGCTTGCCCCTCAAACTAGTAACCAAGGTAACTAGCAGAATTTGTGTATCATTAAACTTGAGCCAAAGACGTTCGAGTCCAATATAAGTGCATGTACATATAACCCTTAGGAATGTCTTGATAACTATTGTTTCCAAGGCATACATATGAGAAATTTAAAGATATAATTAAAATCAATGGTCAAAATAAACAGTAATTGTACTTTTGGTGTGCCTTAGATTGGTACAAATAAGGACGAGGGATATATAAAGCTTGGGACAAGAACAAACATGCAAGATTTTGTTCGACAGAAGTAAGAACAAGTCAAGGGAAGTTAGTACACATAAGAATAGTTTTCTCTTTTTTTTTTCTTTTTTTTTTGGTTGTGTTGTCCCTTTTTTTTTGGAGGGGTGAGGGGGAGGGTTTTTTTGGACATGATATTCAGCAACACATGGATAACCTTGGTGCAATCTAAGTATTACTTATTATCATTTTATTATAAATGACATTCTAATATATCAGCAACACATGGATATTTACAATAACTTATAAAATGCATTTGTTGTATGGTTAAATTAATAAGCAGTAACCTTATACTTTCACAAACCATTCAATATCTAATTGTTGTTTGGAAACATTTGATAGTTGTTATGCATTTAACTGTTAACAGATAATTGTTAAGCCAACCGACTGAACAAAAGCACTGAGAGTTTGAGATAACAGTTTCTTTAGACATGATAAGTTTGGGCACCTAGTAAACCCTCTATTAGATAACTTTTGGGGGGGGGGGCATGATAAGTTTCGTGCAATTATTCGAAAACTATCATCATTAATTTTCTATATATTACTCATTGTTATTCGTCTAGTACAATATTATAATCTACTTTAACTATTTTTAGCATAATTATCATGTCAAAACCCAATCTACAAACCGTGCAGCACAAGCATATCACTAATAATTTTCATGTCCATTCATAATGAATCTTCAATTTATTTAATTTTTTACTTGAAACCCAATTTTTATTTTTATTTTACTTTTTTTTGGGGTGCTATTACCAAATGGTGATACAATAATGAGTAATTCCCCTCAGCTAGGAGGCCTCAAAGTGAAAAGTTACAAAGAGAAGAGAAGAGAGTTATCTAAATCGAACTACAGTGTGGACATGAAAGCAGCCAAGATGACTGCTTTTGGAAAGGCATAAACACTCCCATGAGAGAGAGACAGAGAGAGTTGAGGAAACTTGGGAGCACACCACTGCAAAATGTCAGGAAAAATTAAAGCAAAAGACTAAAAAAGAAATGCAACAACGCACTTCCATGCAGCACAGATATCGAGGAAGCTTCTATGCATTTTGCCCCCTTTTTTTTATTTTAATTTGATTTACTTTTTTAAGGGGGCTGTACTTTAAATTTTATTGAATGGTCCAATATAACTTTGCCAATTATTATGACATAATAGTATGGTTTATGTTCAGACTCAACAACAAGGGGGGGGGGTACTAATTTATTTAATATTTATTGATTTTGGATTGGTGGGATTCACTTTATGATGTCATTAGATACATTATAAAGATACTTAATATATCCAATGAAATATTGTAATGTACAACAACAACAACAACACCTCTCAGTGTGAATTCCGCTTTCGCGGGGTATAAATATTGCAATGTAAAAAAATTATATTATATACTGCATTCCACAAAATTATATTTACTTGATGAAACTTCCATCAAGAAATTGTACAGTTAGTTGGAACAAAATATTGTATTTTTTCCTCCTCTTTTGACAAAGACACAGAGATCAATGTATTAACCAATGGATATAGGATCGTAAACCTCAATGTTTCACTAATAATTGACCAAATTAATAATACTATGATTTTAGACTCTACATAATTAATCAACAACATAAAATGCAATTTTTTCCATCTTCATTAATCAAACAATAGCATAACCCTTTTTTAAAAAAATGTTGGCTTGAATGAAACCTCTAGTTCCATGGCAATAAAATTATGAATGACTAAGAGACTTAAAGAAATTACACCTTTTCAAAAATTATATTAAGGTGACAAATTATGACCGTTGAGTTTGGATTTTTGACTTTATTTGTGTGAAATGCATGCCATCAATTTTTTTTCCTTTTTTTGTGGAAATAGCATAAATGCCAATGTAGAAGGCTGCCCATCATCGGTTATGTTATGATTCATGAGTTAACCAGTGCTTTTGTTAGATTCTTTAAGTGTGGTAAATTGTTCAATGCAATAAAACTTAATTACCACCATTAGTTTGTGCTTAATCATTCCAAATATTTTAGGCCTATACACATAAGTTTATTGCAATTTTTTTTTTTAAAAAGGGGGGGAAGAAAACTAGAGCGAGAGTACTTTATCTCTTGTTGGGCCTTCATACAGAAAGGTGGAAGCATTAAACTAACTCATGGGTGGTGTTACACAACGGATTCATTCCCACAACCCTCCCCATCCCATTAACAGCCCTTATTGGGATGCCATGAAAGCATTTTTTTTACAATGTTTGTCCTAGCAACTCTGCTTGCGTAAATGTTTGCATAAGTAATACTATTTACATCTAAATCCTTACAAATCCTGTCAAAGTAGGATACACACTGGTGGTTGTTACTATTGTTACTGTTCGTCCTGCCAACAGGCTGCCAAACATATTTTTGTGTGTGCACGCATGTGAAGAAAGGTATAATTGTCTTCATAGGGGAATTACAAGAGTCCTTTATAACAACTTCAGATAAGACTTTAAAATTGAGCTAACCAGTACCTACAAGGCTAAAGTGACAATCACAATAGATTCTACTACAAGCATGACCACATTTGACCCTCTAAAGGCGGACGAGAAAGCGGAGTCGGCTGGTAAATAAATTTTGGACAGATTTGAGATTTTTACTAAATTTGCAAACTAAGTATGTAAACATGAAATATAGTGTGTTACTTGCTTTTAGATAGACAAATTACATAATTATTCCCTGTTAGAAGAAGAATCAGATTAACGAAATCCCTTGACAACTTTGTAAACTCTGTCCGTGAATAGTGGAAAATACAAAGAAATTAAACGACACATTAATAGCCCATGTCAAGCAATCTATCTTCTCTCGTGACTTACTATTGTTAACAAGGGATGATGATTTTGTGCCATTTTAAAGGCAAACCTAAACAAAAGAATTCTGATTAATTTGAAAGTCGACAGATCCCCAATAGTTTACTGCCACTTAAATACTTGGCTTTAGGAATGTTCATTATTCGGTCCAAAACCGGACCTAAACGAAGACTAATCAAAATCGGACTGCACCGAGTAAATCCGATTCATTCACGGCCCATGAATTTTTCTTATTCAGTCTTCGGTCCTGTCTGATCCGGTTCACTGGTTCAAACCAAAGACCGAATAAAAAAAATTTAAGGACAATCAAATCGGTTAGCCAATTGGCCCACATGTATTTGAAATTGGGGTTTTCGGACTGATTTTTATTGGCTATCCCAACCTCTCAACCCACCTATTGCTCTTTCACCTCTCTCTCTCACCATTTTGTTGGCCCGTATAAACTTCGAAGTTCTAACATATTTGCAAATTGCAATTTTAACTCTTGGTTGACAAAATTACAACGAGGCCACTTTCCTTTCTTCTTTCTTCTTTCTTCTTTCTTCTTTTTTCTTTCCTACGAAGAAAAACAATTAGGATTAAATATTGGACTGTTAAACACTTAGTCAGAACCCATCAATGATTCTCTTTTTCTGTTTTTCTTTTTTATGGGGGAGGGAAGGGGGAGGTAATTTCTACATAGTAACCCAATATACCAATATAACAACCAAGCAAAGGAGAGATGTCATTACGACAGCCGACAGAGCCACAATGATCGTACCTTGCTACACCATTGCCGATATCACACGCCGTAATGAGAGAGAACATGCACAAACAAAAAAACTAAAAGGCTGCTTTATTCAACTCCCATCTGAAAACGAAAAACTCATGCTAATCTTTTAGACCATGGCAGCCCGATTGCATGCTCCTCCGTGTTCAAATACAAACACAGAGATCAGCTGAAATCCCAACAAAGAATGTGTCTTAGAGAGCCATAAAAATTACCCGTGGAAAGATGCAACCGAAAGGATAACATAAAAGACATACCCTTGTTTGAAACGCCTAGCACTGAAGATGAAGTCATTTGTCTGAAGTCATCATGCATTCATATTGCCCAAGCACACATATTTTAGCTGCATTTTGTGAGAAATGTAAGCGTCAAATGATATCAATTAAGGAAATTGCAACACTATGAGATTCGTAATTGCAAGCCAATTTTGTAATGGATTTTACTTCCGGACAATTAGATGAACACTCACATCTAACCCATAAGGGCAGTAAGAAAATTGCCCGTTCACAAAAGTCTCACTAATATTGCTGGGTGGCTTCTCAAATGACACAACTATCTTCATTGCATGTACTCACCTTCAAACCAGGTAGAGAAGGGTTCGAACTCCATCACAGCACTTGCAAGGAATTCCCCCTCCCCTGGGCATGGGGCAAGTGGACCTTACCCTTGCACTACAGGCACTCCCCCCCCCCCCCCCCACCTACCCAACCACCAAAAAACAATCCTCACGTCGCCAAGCAAAGATCCTCCTTCCTAATAAGCCCACGATCACTTCGGGGGAGGGAAAAAAAATCAAGCTTGGGAAATAACTAGGGTGAGTAACTAGCCTTCAACTATCACCTTTTTTCTATGTTGTCCTATAACATGTAAGTAATCTGTCCAGCAATCATAACACCAACAGGTAGCACAGAAAGATTACTCATCTGCTCTGCTCTATGTAGACCAGGATGCTCAGATACTAGTCTTCATGCACTAAAAGTAATTCCAAAAGTTGCACCGCCTCAGCGCAGTGAACACAATTGGTGCATTATTTCAAAAAGTCATGTTTATGCGTACTGCTATTCCTCCAGTTGATTTGTCTAGAGCATTGTGTTGATAGTTCGGAGAGCAGTTAATTCTTCAGCAGAACAAAGATAAACCACTAATTCTTGCAATTTTCGAATCCAACTCTACTCATCAAGTCATCTGTTTTGTGTCAAGCATCTCTTCCCTGTTTCACTCCTTATTTAATATACTGATCATTCCACAACCTTCAACAAACGTTTTGAGTTTTTCCCTAAAACCATGCAATAGAACCTACAAGCTGACATGGCAGCCCCAAGAAGCAAGCTCAGTCATGTTACTCACCTCAAGGTACTCATCCATGCCATACTTGGAACCTTCTCGTCCAAGACCAGACTGCTTGAATCCTCCAAATGGAGTCACCTGGCATCATATACATCGGTCTTAGACAAAAGACTTGCCCATACTTGTTTCAATGGAATGATACAAATGGAATACAAACCTCATTGGAGACTACTCCTTCATTAACACCAACAATTCCATATTCAAGTGCCTCCGTGACACGCCAAGAACGCTGGATACTTGTAGTGAATATATATGCAGCTAATCCTGCATTCATATCAGAATTTTATATGACGGTCTAAAGTTCCACATAGGGGAAAAAAGTCAATTTGATGGTTGTTGAACCAGGGGGTAGTGTTTCTCTATCTGATTAAGGAATGCAGCTTTTTGATAAGCTTAACACATCAGTTACCAGGAATACACCAAGCAACGAACCTGCATTTGTGTCATTTGCCATGCGAATAGCATCCTCATCCGTTTTAAAGGGCACAAGGGGAGCAACAGGTCCGAATATTTCCTCCCTGCAAATGTCAGAGCACCTTCTTAGACCAATAATATGCATCTTATATCTTAATCCTCACTCCTCAATTGACCTCCCCCTTCCTCCACCGCTTTGCCCAGCCCCTCTTGCCCTTAATACATCTCAAGCAGCACAATAAATGGATATAGTGGACATATTGGCACTAATATTATTATTGCTAAGAGTAATATTACTGTCACAACTTCCTCTAGCACATAATAAGGTCCCAATCCATTATGTTATGCCAAATCTATTGCTCAAAATGTACGGGGTTTACTATTACAACCCCACCAGAAACCATCAAACTTTTTGTCCCCTGTTTAACCCTAAATACTTGCACAAGTCAATTAAGATAGTCACTCTATCATGAAAGGTTAATAAACAACGATAACAACCATACCAGTTGGGAGATTCAAATTGCTGCCCTACATGGTTTTCATTTCATTTGGACTAGATATAAATTCCAAAATACAAGCATTATCCATCTATGTTGAACTTTATCCATGTGGTCACCATACCATAGACTTTTCTGTCAAAGCAGATCCTATCTTACATTAAAATTGAAAACATAACCATTCCCAGAAAAAAGAAAAATCAAAAGAAAACAGCATCCCTAGTTTCTGGACATCTAAGAAAGCCAAATTTGGCGGCTTCTTTTTTTTTTTTTTCCTGTTTGTGCTATAGCAGATTAAAGCAAGATGTCCCTTTAGACTGTTCTCGGCTTTCTTTCCAGTCAGCATAATAGAACCAACCTCTCGACAAGTCTACAACTTAGAGGCAGAGCTACTTCACCCCCCCCCCCCCCAAAAAAAAGGTACCTAGGCTATGCAGGACTCTCAAAATATGGACATGGACATGGAAAATGGACTTCTCCTCCAATCCCTCTACCCTTACACATGCAGCCACCGATCACCCTAGAGAAATAGGTTGTTGGATAGCACCACACGAAAAGGACCCCCACCCCCCCGAGAGAGAGAGACAGAGAGAGAGGTATGCTACAAGGTATTGTAGATATTTATAGTGTCAACTGTCACCAATCCATACATCTAGAGCATGGACATCGATTGTTGGATAGCACCACACTGAAAAGACCCCCACCACCCAAAGAGAGAGAGAGAGACAGAGAGAGAGAGAGGTATGCTACAAGGCATTGCAGATATTTATAGTGTCAACTGTCACCAATTCATACATCTAGAGATGAAGGACATAGGACGTGGGTCAAATGCAACAGCATTATTCCAAAGTTGCAAAGAGGTGGGTTTTTTTAGACCCTGAGTTAAAAAGATTGACCGCCTACTATCTCACAGAAAGGAAGCATATGAAGAGAGGCATTTTGTTTTGGCACAATATAATCCAAGCTCAAAGAATTGCCACAATTGGCCTTTTCAAGTGTCTCAAAAGTGGACACATATATAGCATAGCCCATGGCTTTTAATTTTTGCTGAAATCTCAGAATTAACTCATGGCTTACAAGGAGGATACAAATGAAACTAGACCACCATTGAGACACAGGTCTCCAGTGTAAGTGGAACATATCTCATAGTCAAATTACATTAGTTTCTACCATTGTTTCAAACCATATGGGCATTGTTCCAAATCAAGGGATGGCAGCTGGATTTTGAAATCATATCCTCTAAATGAGATCAACAAAACACAGGGCAAGGAACGCAATTGCGCTAAATAGTTAATTAATTGTTCTCATCATCATGGTAATCATACTCTTCCCTCAAAATTACTGTTTACTACTACTAAACTGCTCCTAATGGAGCAATGCCTCACATCTACTTTTGCCAGTATTTCATAACTTGTACCAGTAATCTTCAAAATCTTTAAAGCATCATTACACATCTCATGAAAACAACCAAGAAAGTAACACTATTTGATCTCAAAAGAGAATCAATACAGATAGCATTACATTAGTTAAGCCTGGGTATGGTGGAATTTTTCCCTACCCAGCAGTCCGAAACTCAGATAGAGGAAGAAATTCCATTAGGGCACCAACCATGTATATCTTCATAGCAGTTTGTCGTTTATGCTGTGGATACAGTTCCAAACCCAAACACGACATTCTCTAACTGATATAGCCTACGATTGAATTGCAAAGGGGCCAGTCTCGATGGACTTTATATAATAAAGATATTGACTACTTGCTACTCTACAATTAAATACGGAACAGGATACCTGTCAGGCTCTAAATTGTCACATTTTACATGCCTCTTTCACCTAATTTTAGCTAGTATAATAATCTAATCTATAGGATTTTACTTGTTTTATTTAGGATTTTTACTTGTTTTATTTACTTTTGTAGGTAATAAGTCCAACCGAGCAAGTGCTCCGAAAAGGAGCGAAAAAGGATCAAAAACGGGCGAAAAAATGAAAAACAGCAGCAAGCGGGCAAAGCCGGCCAACAGAGTGGCACGGCCATGCCGCCGTGGCCAGCAAGATGGCACGGTGTGCCCGTGCCCCCCGTGCCTCTTCCTCCGCTCCCGAGCGCTGTTTCGTCCTCGCCGCTTCATATTTAAGGCCACTTCCTTCGGGACTTTTGGGGGGGTTCTTCCAGGCGATTTTTATGGTAGTTTAGTTTAGGTTTTAGGGAATAAAAACCCCATTGAGAGGATTAGATTTGGATTATATTGGATTAATTTTGGATTCAAGCACTGGGATTTAAAGTTCTTCCTATCAATCTATAAGTTTTCTCCTCTCTCTCTACCTTTATATTTCGGTTTCGTTCTTGTTTTCCTTGTTATGATTATGTTAGTTTAGATTGTATTTAATTTTAATGCTTAGTTTTCATTGTTAATCCATGTTTTATCAAGCCGTTAGATTTTATTAGTTTTATTCTCTTTCCTCCATCTTCATGCTTGTTATGTTCTTTGTCAGCTTAGGTTTGAATTTGAGTTTTTGTGTTTTGTTGTTGATTAGTTGGTGGATTTTGTTGGCTTTAATTGCGATTAGCCTCTTGATGGCTAATTACTCTTGTATTAGGCCTAATCATACCCAATCTACGTCTAGAACTTAGAGTTTTCTCTCACGCCCACCAAGTGCTTGATGAAATGCTTGAAAAAGCTTTCATCCATATTTTTGGACGATTGGCTTATGCTAAGAAGTAAGGTAGCTAGTGCGGGTGAGGGAATAGCCCAGTTCGAGACATGAAAATAGTATCCGATTCGAGCTAGGTCCGAGGGTTGCTAATTTTATGGTCTAATTGGGCTAAACCTATGAAAATAGGTGGTTAGGCTAATTAGGCTAGCTCATGACCCTTGAAAGAGGGCTTGGGTGGTTTTAATGATGCAACCGACCATCTCTGAATACTAGCGTAACTTGGGAATGTGAGGGCTTAACTTGATTACTTAGTTCATCTTAGGACTTAACTATAGTCCTTTTGTTTTTGCTTTAGTTTTTTAGTTCCATTTTCTATTCCTTCGATTTTGCCTAGCTCGAGACGCTTTAGTTAGCCCTGGTAGTTGGAAACACAACTCCCTGCGGACGACACCCCAAGTACTCAACGATACACCTTGCACTTGGGGTTTATAAATATTAAAACTCTATTTTTCCCTTAACAATACCGATTCCTTTTGACTTACCAAAAAAAACAATACCGATTCCTTTTGCTATAGTCCACAATAATCCAAAGCAGAGAAATTCCCCCATCAGATTCTTTTAGCTATTAAAGCATGGAGACAACTAACTGCACTGCTGCCATGATGGCTTTTAACGAAGATGAAAATGATTCACAAGGGAGCAGGGGCCCACATTGTGGTATGCAAAGCGGGGATTCAGCTCCTAACTCACCTAACGAAAATACTGGATGAATTAACTCGAGAACATGATTAACATGATCCAATTAGTACCTTGTCAAAAGCATCTCACTCTTGGCATCTGCCAACACTGTCGGCTCATAAAATGTCCCACCAAGACGATGTCTTTTACCTCCAAGAAGTACCTTAGCTCCCTAGAATTAAAAAGGAAAAAGAAGAATTGATATTGGTAAATATACAAATTTTTGTGCAATGCATCGATGCGTTTATTAAGCCATTAGTAAGTGAATGGTCTCCTCTCCTACTGATGTTAATGAAACCCACTACTCAAAAGAAAGGAAACATGGGGGGCAATAGGGACAAAAAGGTGACCAGTGATCCATAATCCAAAGAATAAATTTAGTACCTTAGAAATAGCATCTTGGACAAATCTTTCAACCTGCTTGTCACCATTGTGAAATATCAAAAACTATGAGTATCAAGGCAAATCTCTTCATTCAGCTGGTTAAGCATTTTCAAAACTTTGAAGTCGAAACATACCTTCTGGACGGCAGCTTCATTAATAAGTGGACCCTGCAACATTTAAGCACAATACTTATGAAATGCTTGGCCACACATTGCTAACTGTTCCCAACCTTGCAACAGTTACCTATATGGAACTACATGTGTGAAAATTCCACGATCATTATCTCAGGTGCTAAAAGCCAAAACAAAGGTAATACTGACTTTATGTTGTACACCTGCTGCGATTCACAGGTTTGCTAAGACCTAGGTATTATGTCCAGAACAGCCCCCCCCCCTCCTCCGGGTGTCATTTCGATACAAAACAAGACAAGCAAAATCACCTGGGCAACACCATCAACAAAGCCATCGCCAACTTGAAGCTTCTCGACAGCGTTGGAAAAAGCATTTGCAAACTTTTCATAAATACCTGCATTTGTAATTTGTAATGAAATATGCCGTCCTTTTTCACACCATTTATGCAACAATCAGAGCTTGGAAAAATGAAGAGTATGAATAATTAGGGTGTCTTTCGGTGTAGTATTTGAGAAGCTGTGCAATTTCAGAAGTAAAGGGTCTTTAAAAAGAACACGGCGATCAGAAAATGCTGTACTCAGGAAATCCAACCTCACCATGTTGAGGCATTGAGCTCATAACCTGTTATTGATGGATTTAAGTTCAGGCCCAAACTACTGTGGAACATTCAAGTTACCCTACCTTATTCTCTCAAAATTCAAACATACTTTCATCCGAGTAACTTCTTAAAAACTGCTATAAACTACAGTTCAAGTTAGAATTGCAACTTGTGGCACACACCAGCATCAAATAGAGCCCAATTAGCATCCTGTACACTTTTGGGGGGGGGGGGGCGCTGCTCAAAACTTATTTCAGTGTATTGGGCAAGCCAATTCCAGAAAACTTGAAGCCGTTGGTTATGAATCGGACTTCTGCAGGGCTATAAGCTCTGAAATGGTGGACATCCCTATTCCATAAGTCATACTCAGTTTGGTGTACTGGGATCAGACTGGTGGACCATTCTCAAGCAATGACCGTTGATTATACAGTGATAATCATCTTGCATGACTCCCCTTTTACTGTATTACACTATGTTAGCTATACAATGTACTAATTTGGACAATGTTCCTTCTCCTTTTCCCCTCTCCATCTTTTTTGTCTGTCATCTTTCTCCTCCTTTTGGCCAGTTGCATTTTTGAATTACGCACCATCTAGTTCTACTTGACATTTCATTGTAAGGCAATACCACTTAGCCCCCCCGCCCCAAAAAAAGGGTCCACATCTCATCCAATCATCCATATCCAAGACCAGGGGATTACATTTGTCATGTTACCTGATAATTCCAACATTAAAAGCAGACACACTTGTTTATTTTTTCAGTGTGCCTTTTGTTTTTTAGCTTGCATGATGATGACGTGCATCACGTCTTAGTGATGAAATTTTAGATGTTTTTTCAATTTCTCATTCTTAACTTATTTTTAATTCTTTCTTTTGGGGGGGTGGGGGCAGGGAAGAAGGCAAAAGCTTTTCATCACGAAGACTGATTAAAACACCTCTGTTACAGGGTTATACAATGCCAAATCCATCAGTCTGCCTCATATGTCAGCATCCAAGTGATGTTTCCGATCTTTCTATTTTCTTCCAACTCTACCTAAAACCTCTTGTTTATATACAATGTCTTGCTTACTTTGTTGTAGTGCTCTGGCTCATTTTGCTTTCCTTGCTGAAAAAGGGCCTCATTTCTTTGCTTAACTCATAGTAGCTGCCAGCAACTATACCTTGAAACATTTAATTCAACAATACAAGCCTTTCCAATATTTAACAACCATCTGAGCAGTCGCATCATTCTTCCAGGTCGGTATGAATATTTCAGCCACTTAAAAATGTCCTCCCTCAGCCCTTTAGCAAAACTGCAACTAAAACTGTGTTTCCTCCTTATCATGGCAAAGGATAACCTTCGCTGATACTTAGGTGGTATCTAGCAACTCTAGTGGCAAATTGAATTTTTCAATAGATTAACAAAACAGAATGTCTGGGAATGCTAATTCTGTTCTAAATACATTTAACCGAGTATCTTTTGCTCGTGTTATATTAACCAATCATGCCCACTTTTCGTTGGGTAGTTTCCATTTGAGGAAAACATCCATTTGCCTCCTTCAAATACAGCCTGAAATTGCTCTTTGATTTTGACCGACTTTCTCCGATGCCAACTTAGCTTAAGAACTATAGTGCCACCAATTTCTCTACTTTGTGTAACACCAAATTCTTAAGGCAGGCGATCGTAACCACCAAATTCTTCCACACGGTAGCTAATATGGGTAGGAAGTTTAACTCTATGTCTTTTGCGGTGGTGGATGGGGTTCAATATGATGCTCTTTCAGATATGAAGTCTGCAATTTAAAATTTCTACAAATCTTTTTTTTCCGAGTCAGAACTGTGGAGACCTTAAGTTGATAGATTGCAATTGCCCTTGCTACGAGACTCTGATAAGGCGTTTATTGAGATGCCTTTTAGTGAACAAGAATTTACTAAAGCCCTTCTAGATTGCTGTGGGGATAAGGCCCCCGGACTTGATGGTATGACTGTGGCATTCCTTCAAGGCAAGTGGGACACTATCAGTGGACATGTGATGAGAATGTTTGCCGAATTTTTCTCTTCAAGAAGATTTGCGGCCAGCCTCAATGCCACTTTTATTGGTCTTATTCCTAAGAAAGCAAATGCTGAAAATATAAGAGACTTTCGGTCAATCAGCTTGGTTGGTTGCATTTTTAAGTTGCTTTCTAAGGTTTCAGCCCAGAGGTTGAGAATCATCATTGGGAATCTTAGTTCAGAGAACCAAAATGCCTATGTTGGAGGCCGTCAAATTATTGATGCAATGCTTATAGCAAATGAACTCATTGATTCTAGGGTCACCCCGTGAGAGTCAGGAGTCATTTGTCAGGTGGATATTAAGAACGCTTATGATCATGTGAATTCAAGCACTTTACCCGAGTAACTCTGCCTGGATAAGAGTAATGTCTACTGCTCTAGGCAATTGTTCACTTCTATGAAAATCTGTATCATGAAGATCAACCATTAAGGATTTTTCTTGATGGTATTGCTTTTGCCTCTATTAATCTTGATGATGCTAGGGATCTTGAAAATGATTTTACTGAAGATGATGTTTGGAATGCCATCACTGAGTTAGGAAACAATAAAGCTCTAAGGCCTGACGATTTCAATATAGCCTTTTTCCAACATTGTTGGTCTACTGTCAAGGGGGGGATTATGGGATTTTTTGCTGATTTTCATAATAAAGGTTTCTTTGAGAAAAGTTTAAATGCTACTTTTATTAGTTTGATCCCCAAAGTGGCTGGTGCAGATGATATTAAGTTTTTGAGGCCCATCACTTTGGCAAGGAGTGTATATAAGATTCTTGCCAAAGTCCTCGCTACAAGATTGAGAAAAGTTGTTGGAAAGGTTGTGGGTCCCTCACAGCATGCTTTTGTTCTAGGCCGTCAAAGTTTGGATGCTGCTTTGATTCCTAATGAGAGCATTGATTCTTATATTAGATATGGGATTTCGGGTATCTTATATAAGCTTGACATTGAGAAGGCTTATGATCATGTCTCTTGCTTGGAGTTTCCTTTTGACTATTCTTGAGAAAATGGGCTTTCCTAGCAAGTGGAGGAAATGAATATCTTTTTGTATTTCCACTTTGCGCTTCTCTATCTTGATTAATGGTGAAGCATCTGGGTTTTTTTCAAGTTCAAGAGGTCTAAGGCAAGGTGATCCTTTGTCGCCTTTATTGTTCATTTTGGTTATGGAGACTCTCATTAAGTTGGTGATTAAAGCAGGTGAGGAGGGTTTCTTGAATGACTTTCATATTCGTAGCCCTCATTCCGAGGGTTTGTTGATTTCCCATTTGCTCTTTGCCGACAATACCCCTGTTTTTTGCAAGCTGGACGAGTAATTTGGGTTACTTAACGTGCATCATTTTGCTTTTTGAAGCTATGTCAGGGCTAAGGGTCAACCTTTCCAAAAGTTCACTCATTCCCGTTGGCAAGGTGCCCAATGTCCATGTTCTGACCCGTTTCTTTGGGTGTGGAGTTGATTATCTCTGCCTTCTTCTTACCTTGGTCTTCATCTTGGTGCTCCTTATAACAGCATAGCTGTTTGGGACCTAGTTGTTAGGAGGTTCCATAAGAGATTGGCAGGCTGCAAGTCTAAGTTATTGTCTAGAGGGGGTAGATTGACCCTTTTGAAAAGTGCTTTGTGTAGTCTACTTATCTACTTCATGTCTTTATTCACCATCCCGGCTAGCATTGCTAGTCGGTTAGAGAAAATCATGAGAGATTTTGTTTGGAATTCTAATGATAATGGTAATGACCTCCATTGTGTTAATTGGAAAGAAGTATGTCGTCCTAAACAAAAGGGATGACTTGGCATAAGACCTCTCTATGTTATGAACGATACTTTGAAGACCAAATGGTTGTGGAGGTTTGCAAAGGAGGATGATGCTATGTGGAAAAAAGTGATCAAGGCAAAATATGGGATCGATGAGTTGGGTTGGTGGAGTAAGAAGAGTTCTTATTCTCACGGTGTTGGTTGTTAAAAATCTATCTTGCATTTCAAATCTTAGTGCATTTTGAGGTGAAGGATGGCTCAAGAGTGTTATTTTGGCATGATGTTTGGTGTGGGGATCGACCTTTAAAGACTCTTTTTACCGATCTTTTTAGGATCACTCATTTGAAATATGCCACGGTACAAGAAGTTGTTTCTTGGAATGGTGACATTAGCCATTGGAACTTGACTTTTGTGAGGAATCTTAATGATTAGGAAAAGGACAGTATTTGTAATTTGTTAGTCGTACTTGCTGGCAAAGAGGTTCTGTCCCAAGGCAAGGATGAGATTGTGTGGCCACTAAACTCTAAGGGATCCTTTAGCGTCAAGAGTTTTTGTTCCACACATTTTGATGCCTTGGACGGTCGTGATTTTGCTGCCAAGTCCATTTGGAAGTCTAAAGCTCCACAAAAGTGTGTTTCTTTGCTTGGTCAGCCACCTGAAGCAAGATCCCTACGGATGACATGCTTAAAAGAAGAAATTTTAGAGGTCCAAGTAGATACTCCATGTGTTTGGAGGAGGAAGAAACTATGGATCATCTCCTTGTACATTGTCGATGGATTTTTTCACTTTGGGACTCACTACTTAGTTCTCTCTCTTATGGGGATTAGTTGGGTTCAACCTTTTAATGTGAGAGATGTGGTAGTGGCTTCTAGGAGAAGGATGAAGAAGAATTGGGTCCTTAGAGTTTGGAACATGGTTCCTTTGGCTATTTGGTGGGCTACCTCTTAGTTTTAAAAAGTGCAAGACGCACTGAACCACATAGGGTCCCAAAGTGCGAGGAGCAAGGCACAAGGTGAAAGCGCACGCGTCATGGATGCGAGGCGCACTTCTATACAAAACCTTTTTAAAGTATTTCATATTTCACAAAGCATATTTTACATAAACAAATTAGATAAATGCATTAAAAATGTGATTAGACATCAATATGACTACTAACACCACAAATAATCTTAAGATATGTTATCTTATCATTGTAATTCTCCAATGCACATATTCACTGTACAAGTTTAGCTCACCTTTTAGCTCCTAAGGAAGGAAAAGAAGAAAAAAAGTAAAGGCAAGGCTAAGAAAAAGAAGAAAAGGAGGGAACTTACAACCTCGCATCCTCGAGGCGCACCTCATCCCTCCAAGACGTTGACACAATAGCCTCACGGCGTGCCTCAAGCGGGCTTTTTAAAACTAAGGGCTACGTGGAAGGAGAGAAATCGTCGTATTTTTGAGGACAAAGTCTTGTCATTTCAAGATTTTAAGCTCGATTTTTTTAGGTTGCTGTATAGTTGGAGTGTCCGGTTTAGTCATAACAAAAATTTAAATTTTTTTGCTTTTGTCGATTGCATTATGGATGAGAGCTTAAGCGCATAATGTTTTTGTATTTGGCCCCTGTTGTAAATGGATGACATCCCCTTGGTGTCCATTTAATATACCTCTTGATTACTCACTAAAAAAAGAAAAAATGTCTACTGCTCCAGGCTATTATCTTTGCGGTAATTTCATCCAGCCAAAACGACAAACCCTAGATGCAGAGATGGTGATTCCAAGTACTTGAAAGGGAGTCTTCCATTTGTAACTGCGGATACATTTAACTTCAGAGAAAATATAAATGTAACCCATAGAATTATAATCCCAAAACTCTCTTGTTTTTCCAATTGTATACAATTTTTCCCCTTGGTGAAATGGCTTTTGGGACGATGACCTTCCTGACCACATTTTTTCTTTTATAGGCTTTTCTTTGAAAAAGGACACACAAAAAAGAAGAAAATGTACTAATGTGTCACACAAAGTAAAAAATTTAATAAAACGTGAGTAAGTCACTGCACACCAGCACCCTTTACTTCATTTATGGATGACTGGCGCAGTTGAAGCTTTTTTGGCTCTGTCCCTGAAGTATTCACTACTAGGGCTTTAAAAATCAGATCCACTGCTATGATTTGGTTACAAAAATTTTAAACCGTTTATCGTAAGAAAAATGCCTTTTGCAAAATTTTGGCCGGACTCAAGGAAGCAGCCTCCCTGCCTGCAGGTACAAGTTTCTACATATAGATCTCCTAAGAACGTACTTACATCAGATACACACTAGGTGGTATTGTTATCCACCTATCCACTATGATTTGATTAAATTGCATTTATTTGGATTTTTTCCTCATATGTAGTTTTTAATTGTTTCTTCTTTCATAGATTGGAAAAGAAAGGCAGAAGGGACTAATCTATAGCTTCTATGATGAAAATACATTACCAACACAAATCTGACAATAACCAACCACGTATTGTAAACAAGGAATGAGTTAAAACTCCAACTTCTGTGGCCAACAAAAGTGGCTTTTACACAAGAAATAAATCTCATCTTCAAACTTGTGCAATCAAAGAATTGACACAGAAGTTGCTCCAAAAGATGGAAGAGACAAACTAGAGGAAAAAGTAAATATGAAGCACCTTCTCTAACTCACCCAATTTGTAACATCTCATGCTATGCTATGTTCATCTCATCTTTCAGGATATTATTCAGAAGTATGGCAATAAAATACAGCTCTAGATTTATTGTCTGCACAGAATCTAGTCTAAATGTGCAGAATATTCAGATCATCAACCATTAAGAAACAGCAAGAGCGAAAGGACAAGCAATTTCAGGTGGATACCTTCCTGAACAAGGATCCTATTCGCACAGACACATGTTTGTCCACTATTACGGAACTTCGATGCAAGCTGCACAAAAACAATTGCTTACGCAGTCAAAAATTGGGGGGGGGGGGGTGTGTCGAGAAAGAGAGAGAGATGTAGGGGGGGTGTGATGTGTGTGTGTGTGTGTGTGTGTGTGTGTGTGTGTGTATAGAGAGAGAGAGAGAGAGAGATTTACATGCTATTATTGTCAAATTTCAGAGTCATTAGAGATGAGAGATCTATAACCCTTTAATTACCACTCACTTTATAAACCTGTTCAATCCTCAAAAATTTTAAGCACTCAAATATTCAATTATTTCTGAAAGATCGGCATAGTTTAGAGAACCTAACTTGTGTCTAAGCTATATGAATCAATTTGAACTTTTGGCAGTAACTAACTTTTAGATCCTAATTTGCAAATATTTGCCTTTCCAGTGTTATTAATTTCCGCCCCATTCTTAAACTCATAGCAGCATATTTTCAACTAAGCAATTGTTGTTAGTTTTCCCTGTGTGGTATCATCTATTCCTACATCTCAAATAATTCACATATGAATCTCTTTGCTCCTGATTTTACACTTTCAGTCCCCTCTCAAGTCACACATTTTTGCTTAACGCTGGCTTCCATTAACCACTTTCCTCATGCATTTATTTCTCATCCAGTCGTCTCTGCTCATCACGTACATGCCTATTCATTTTGTCCCCAATTCCCAATCCAAAGTCTTATTTCTCACTCCTTTTCCTTTTATGTTTCTTTAACCCTAATTCAAAATACCCATTTAAGGTTTCCTAGGTTCTTCAATTTAACCTTAATTGATTTTATTTAGTTTGGTTATCCTGACGCATGTACAAAGGGGCAATTACAAACATCACGCCTTAAGCTCTCGTGCGTAATATTATCTACAAAATTCAAAATGGTCAAGTTTGTACTACCATTGAGTACTTGACTCCAATTATACAAAGTTCTCAAATATTAGAGCTTGAAATCTTGAAAGGACATTTCTCTGCCCTCAAAAATATGTTGGTTCCTTTCCTTCCAAGTAGTCCACCTAGTAGCCATCGGAATCATCTTACAACCTCCCGAAACCAATTCGTTTTTATCCTCCTTCTGCAAGCCACCAACACATCTTTGGCCTTCAAAGATCCAACCTAACTAACGCCCCTCAAGGAGAGGGCCAAATGCCAAAGCAAGGAGACCCAACAACAATGCACAAGAAGGTGGTGCACTGATTCTTCCTCCTCGAGGCACAAAGAACACTTACTTGGCACATGAGAATTTCTTCTTTAAGCATGTCCTCCATGCTACTTTTTTCCTTAGGTGGCCGCCCAAGCAAAAAGACAAGTTTTTGAATGAGCCTTTGAATTCCAAATAGCCATTGCATTTTTCTTTCTTTGAAGGGAACTAGGAAAACTCAAAAGAAAACTCCAACACAATGCTAGAACCTTCAAGTCTAGGGATATAATGGTGAATGGTGAATCACTGCAGATTATGACTATAATCACAAAGAAACGAGCATTTGATTATCATGACAGCCAAGAAAAATGCAAAATTACAACAGATTAGGCCACCCAGCATGGTATTCTAAGCTACATATTCTTTGCTGTTATAATCATGACAAACCTTGGTTAACCAATCACAATGAAATTTGCAGTTTTAGGTTTTCTGTTTTATTATATTTTGATATAATTGGAATTTACCCCTAATTCTTTATTTTTAACTAAAGCACATAGAGGTAAATCGGAGAACTTTAGGCCATCATATTAACATCCGAAGGCATAGTCAAAAAGGGTTTCAACTAACTTTCAAGGATTTTATGAGACTATCTATATCACCAAGGATTGACCTTCATTTTCAGGAACCCTTTTGCTAAGAAACTCACAAATTAAGCATGCTTGTTTTGAATTAGTACTAGGATGGGTGACCAAAAGGTAGACTCCTTAGGAAATGTAAGAGTAAAGACAAAGCACACAGGAAAGAATAGTGACTTGTGAGGTAGTCATCAATTGATGAACAAATTGTCCACAGCCCAGGGGCATAACAAACGCTAACAAAGAATCCTATGAGGCTATGACTGCAAGCTACCCTACTGGAAAAGAACCCTCTCCGCCATCCAGCAAAAATATTATGGTAAAGTGGTAAATTAATGCAATCAAGTTTAGCTGAAAAGTTGAGGCCATACTTCAAATAGGATTTAAATAGTAAAACTGAACAGGCATGACCTGAATATGGATCCATAAAACTTGGATGCTAAATAGTTATGGCAGAAAGTAAGGAATTTGAAAATAAACACCCGAAACTTGTGACATAAAATATTTTTGCTAAAGTATAGGGGCATGACCGGCATGTAAAGGGCAAATTTCTGAGGAAATAAGGTATGAATGGGAGTTGTTGGCCTGAAATAAGTTCAATTACCCAAATTCAATCAATCATAGATTGGTTTCTCCTTCATGACAGGCTTCCACATGCATGCAAAATGGTCCAGCCAAGCCTGAAATAGATACGATGTGTTCCTCAACTTCAGAGCAGAGCACAAACTTTTTAAGATTCACAAGTTGTTAATAAAGGTTCTGGACTCTGGAAATTTAGGAAGATTGCTAATTTGCTATAGATGATGTGATTGCTATCCCCTGCAACATATGGATAGAAAGTAACCTGAGAATTTTTCGAAGCAAGAAGAATCCTGCTGATGAGTGAGCTGATAGCTTTAAAAACCAAGTGCAACTTAGACTAGACTTTCTCACCAAAACTAAAAGGATGTGGGCAATTGGAGAGATCTTGTAATGCAAGTCCAAGTCTTATGATGAAACTTTATATTCACCCTGATTGACAGATGGCGCACATTCAGTGTTAATGAAATGAGTAGCATTGCCATCAAAACAAAACATTATAACCGCATATGACTAACCAATGCTCAAACATGAGTCATATGGAGTCAAAGCTTTAAAATTTGGCATAATTGGTCTACTACATACTCATTCAAATAATTGGAAGTATACAAATTCTGTTCTAATAAAAGCTCAGTGCTAGTGTAAGAAGTGAAGCACATAAATACACACTCCTATAAACAGCAAACAGAAACCAAGCAACAGCTTTGGTAAACAACAGGAGTACTGTGGTCTCACATTCATGCTCAGATACTCCAGTTCCACGACAAGAAGCATCCTCAAAGCCGCAATGCAAGAACAAGAACACTGACATTTTCAGCACAACCCCCCCCCCCCCCCAAAAAAGAAAAAAGCAAAAAAAACTTGAATACCAGCTAATGATGCCCATTGAAATCTAAAGAGATCATTCCGCAGGAACTAGGCGAGCCCAAAATTCATTTATCTTTACAATTTTCTATTCTTTTCTTTGTGCATGAATCTGTAGAAGTAAAAGATCAGATCTAGCCCTCAGATGGGATTAAGATAGACATCTTCACGGTGGAATTCACTAATCAACTGAGAAGCTCCCCACGAAAACAGAACGCAATTTTGTTCTATAATGTTTCTTCAAGGATAACATAGCATACAGGGTACTTATGGTCAGCGTAACTGACATGGTAAGCAAATAATTCTAGTATCCTAAGATTACTAATTCTAGTATCCAACTATCACTAATATAACACCTTCCATATAATAGTACAACTAATATTGGTTTTTCTTTTTTTGGATAAGGTAGCATAACTAATATTCATTATGTTTACTATTGTCATGAAAATAACCATCAAAACCAAAGAAAGTAACTTAATGTAAGATTGGCGACAATGATGTAAGACTAATTCACGGGTTCGAGCCTTGGAGCAATAGTAAGGTTGTATCCGTGTGACCAAGAGGTCGTGGGTTCGAGCCTTGGAATCAGTCGCCGACAAAGTTAGGTTAGGCTGCCTACAATTCACCCCTTGGGGTGGGCCCTTCCCCGGACCCTGCATGAACGCAGGATGCTTGTGCACCCAGGTGTCCTGTGCGATGTTAGACTAATTCATTCAACTCAAACTATTCACTTCTTATTTCTTGCTATTTGACATTCACATAATACAAGATTGCAACAGTAAATTAGTGCATTCATGCCATAAACTATACACTTCTTATTTCTCTCTCTTTATATTTACATCATTTACACTTTAGTTATAAGGCAAGCAGTTCAACAATTCCGCATGTGATAAATCAACACATGACAAGGGGAAATCTTTCACAATAACAAGGGACGATCACCAACCAAGACAGGTAGCTTTTGTGTGTCAATGATTGACACCAACCCATGTTCACATTTCCATGCATAATAACATTATAAACAACTCATGGCAGAATGTGAAAGAAGTACCATAGGATAGAGGCAGTATCATGCTACATAACTTGGACTTTTGTGGAAGAGTCAGACGTAGGTATATTTTTAAAGGTCGGAGTAACCGCACTTTTTTTGGATGGTCATAGACTATAGGTCGAATTTGGAGCATTAAGTATTACAAAACTCAATTGTCGAGTAATGGCTGACTCTGACAAGCGTACTATGAGCAAAATGAAGAAACAAAGGATGTATTTGATAGCTGATGTCAGATATTCTATACTTACTTTAAAGTTTCATGACACCTTCAATTTTCAATAAAGACCATTGAGCAATCTATTGTTCTTCTAGATGACGCTAACATTAACAAAAACACCTTTACACTTACCGATCCTTTGACAGCCACATTCAAGTCTGCATCATCAAATACTATGCAAGGTGCATTGCCACCGAGTTCCAGAGACACCTGAAACATAGTGGAGGACATTAGAACATCTTTAGAACTGTAAAAAGCATACAACATTTCAGAGCCTATACATACCTTTTTAACTGTATTAGCAGCACCTGCCATCAGCTTTTTCCCCACAGCAGTTGAGCCTGTGAAGGCAATCTTTCTCACCTGAAAAATTAATAGGGCACGCTAGTAAAGAAAGCAAATGAGAATTCATAGGAACTTCAATTTCAAATGATTTACCTGTGTACTGGCCAGTAGTGCATCCCCGATTTCTGAAGCATTGCCCATGACTATATTCATTACACCCTGAAAAATAGGACGACTAACAATCATTTGAGAAAATAGTCAAACACTGTCAACAAACTCACAGAAGGATACATTAAAACTTAAAAAAGTATAAAAGCAAGAAACCATTTCATGTGAAACAAATGATAGAAAAGTTGACAAAACTACCAGATTGAAAAAGCCACAGGCCTAGAATTGTATAGGAAGTTTGTCAGAGAATCAATGTGATTATATCCATATGTCATGGTTTTATGTGATTATGTCCATATGTTATGGTTTTCTTTCTTGTGCACTTCGCTTGCATGATTTTGGCCTTTTAAATACAGCTTAATGCTCGGCAAATAAATAAATTTTAAAAACAAGGCACCTCTGAAAAAGGTACTACAGTTTGCCATTTGCTTTTGGCTGTTATGACCAGAAATTCCTTCTCTCCTTTAAAACAAAAGAAGAAAGCCAGAACCTACAGGGGGAGGTTATTGAGAACAAAGTAGTTGATCAGGCTTGATCCTACACCATTTGTCTTCTTGAAAAGGGAAAGGTTGAAATCATATGCTTATTTAAAATAGAAAATTCAAAAACGAATGGATGCTAATCATGCATCCTACAGGACAGGGTCCTACTTCATTGCTGGCAATGAAAATTTTTTTATAGACATCAGTCATACGTCTAATAGGCAAACGAGCTGCCTCAAGACACGAGGTTTGTTTACACCATAGAGTATTCCAACGTCATTGCTGGGCTACAGGAAAAGGCAACACGGTGATATGGTACCCCACCAAATCCAAACCCATACCCCGGAGTCCATAGGAAGTGTGCGTTACACCACCACAAGCTATTAAAGATAGGATCAGGCCGCATATTTCACATGGAAGAACATGAGATAAATGGGGGTGCTGATATTTACTAAAGGCTCTGTATTGGATTCCATCAGAACAACAGCAACCACTGCATCCAACCCATGCACATTCGAAACTAATAAATGATCCACCTATCTCTTTTTCTTTTCCTTTCACTCTTTTGTAGCTGTGTGTGCTTCTGTATTCTGATTTAACCAAATCAAGTTCTTCAGCTGAAACTGATTAATAATTACCGGAGGTATCCCAGCATGAACGGCAAGCTCAGCTGCTGTCAAAGCTGTCAAAGGGGTAAGCTCGGATGGCTTTATCACTACTGTGCAGCCACTGGCAAGAGCAGGACCCACCTGGTGCAGATATGACACAGAAAGATGTTACCTTTAGCAGAGAGATATTCTGAACCCGGGTAGATAATCAATACTGAACAACTAAGGTCAGACCTTCCTGGTAATCATTGCCAATGGGAAATTCCAAGGAGTGATGACTCCAGCAACACCAACTGGCTGCAAAGAAGGTATTTAGAAACATAAATTAAACTAATTTTAAAAAATTAGCAAGAGGTCATGGACATGGATAGATATTCGATAGCAAAGAGCATAGCAACAAGAAGATTTCAGACCCTTTAGCCATCAAAGTTGAATTTATGAATGAACCAAAATTTTAAAATATCCAGCAGAACCTCTAACCAGATAAATATACATTAGTAATCAATCGAACATTGCAGTGATCGTCTCATCTTTGATTCACAGTACTAGTAGGAAAAGAAGTGAGACAAAACATCTCCACAATGATGTAATTCCAAGAAGATAAGAATCATATTTCGATGCATCCACCAATTATTGTGCATGCAACAAAACACGTCAAGATGGTTAATCTCTATTAGATTTCTTTGGTATTCTGCATCTTGATACGTGACGTAGATCTTTATAAGAGTATCAGCTATCGCTTCCTTTTTTTCGTAAAGCTCATTCCAAGCAAGAATAACATAATAGCATGTGAATATCCAATGAACCATCCCACATAAACACAATAACAAGCAGGTGAAATCAGTCATTAAAACTTTCATTCAAGCACGGGCACCTGTTTTAGGACAAACAATCGGCGATCAGACAGCGGAGATGGAATGACATCCCCATATACACGTTTTGCCTCCTCAGAAAAGAACTCAATAAAGCTAGCTCCATAACCAACCTGAAATGTAAAAATACAGTCCCTTTTAATCCAGGTGGGGCGTTTGGTGAACTTAATGTGGGAAATAAAATGCACATTGCATGTGTACACTATTACAAATGAGCATTTGTGCATTACCATCACTTGAACTTGCTTTACCCTTTAAAGAGGGGAAATACCAACATAATTCTCTAGCACTTGACTATGCATATGTTTCATGATGAAAATGAAATGCTGGGGGGAGGGGGGGGGGACAAAGAACGATGGGCCATAACCAAAGACAATCAAACAGTAAAAGTAGAAACAATGGTACATCCATAACCACCATAGAAGCCCAGTCTATTTATGCTTATCTAGAAGACTTATTATGTCCTCAGTGACAAAGAACAGTTTTCCCTTTTCAATCTCCAAAATTTGTTTACCATTAAAAGTATAAAGCTTATGGTAAATTTATACTGCAGTCCTTGGCCTACCTTGCAAGGTAGAACCAGAGCAACCCCCCCCCCCCCCCCCCAAATTCCAAAAGCCTCTCAGTGATAAAGAACAGTTTTCCCTTTTCCATCTCCAAAAATTGTTTACCATTAAAGTATAAGGCTTATGGTAAATTTATACAGTAGCCACTGGCCTACCTTGCAAGGTACAACTAGAGACATCCCCACTCCCAAAAAGAAAATCCCCAAAAGCCCCCTATTTCCACCGGTCTACAAGGCCAAAAAGATTTATGCCTCTGAGCCTACATAGGGAATACCATATAAAAACTCCAGCTTATGATGGCTTTTCCTTATCTTCTAAGTTTTAATTGGTGAACAAAGAAAATTGCCAAGAGCAGTCGAGATAAACTTCTGAGCCAAGGACAAGTCTATTTGTAAAAGAGGAGTAGAGTTTAGTAAATGGTCCCAGAGCAAAGCTGTTATTTCTGAAACATAAATTTAGAACTTTGAGCAAAAACCTAATTTTCCATTTTCTAGGAAAAGGCTCCTCTTATTTATAAATCAAAAATGGTTTGAAGTTTGGTTGTGCATCTTTGTGAAGACCACAAATCCAAACTTTGTGGATTTATCTCTTTTGCCAAAAAAAGGGTAGAAACAGCCCTGCAAACTGATTACAAAAGTAATATTGTTTGGTAGAAAGACATGTCCCAAGTCACAATAATCATTTGTTATGTATAATCCACAACCGCCTACTGCCACTTATAAATTAAAACTGTGTGACCACGTTTTCTAATATTAATAATCCTTACCGCCCCCCGCCCCCCAACACAAAAAAAGGTCAAAATTTAAATTAAAAAAAAAAGATATTACCTCTCCGATTGCTTCTTTCAAGGGCTTTCCCTGCTCTAGTGTAATAAGTTGTCCAAGCTCCTCCTTGTGGGCAATCAGTAAATCATACCTAAAAGCAAACTTCAGTTGACAGAAAGTGATAGAACAAGAACAGCTGTGATGATACACGAAAATTAAGGGAACTCACCTAAAGCTATCTACGGAAGCATGGACTCAAAACATTCAACAGGCATGGTAGTGAGAGACATATTATCGTAGTTTATTAGAAAAATGCTTCCATAAAATCAAGGCAACTAAACCAGAATCACTGCCTTTCAGGATACCAACAATAAGAAGTCCGACATGGGAAATAATAGGGTTTTGAAAGCACACATAAGACCTTATTCAAACTGAAACTCATACACAATCACTATCAATTAGCAACAATTCTGCACAAGATTCAAGAGGACAAGCTGTTGCCTCAAAGAACAAACATAATTTAAATCAGCATAGCAAGTTGCAAATAATGAATTCCCAAGCTAAAGCATTCTCAACAAGGTGTCCAAAGAAAGCATCAACAGCACAAGCATTTGCAGAAAAGTAGAAAGCATATGAATGCTCTTGTTTATCCAGGCACATTTTTTGTGAAGGCTAGTAAAACAGCACTACTCTCTTTGCAGGTGCCAACCTTGAACCGATACAAAACAGCCAATAACTTTTAGAACAGCAACATGAGAAACAACAAGAAGAAAAAGATTGCAACATCATTCACTAGATATTTTTTCCATGGTCTCAAGTATGACCATGACTTGAAGACGGAAACATAATACTTGATGCTGGAAACTTTAAACATTGGACCATGTTCAGCCAAGGCTCTCACATAAGATTGGAACGAACATTCAAAGGCAATATCAGATTAATTTCATCATAAATAAAGAAACAATCTTATTGCAGAAGGTATTCTTCATTTATGAGAACATGAACATACAAAGAGCCAAAACACTTTGATACCATTTACGCAGGCATTTGCTCCTTTCAGCTGCTGTGGTTTTGCTCCATGCTACATTGAAAAAACAGAATATAGGATCAAAAAGGAGAACAATGTCAGATAAACAGGGCATGAGCAAAACCCAACAAAATCAGTAATAGTAAGTTAAGGTGACCAAATGAAAGGACCACGGCCACAATACTAATTGACGTGAATATACAAAAAAGTAGCCGGCATTAAGGCCCTACTAAAGAACGAAGCTAAAGCAACAAAACATCCAATAGCCATTCTGACAACTAAATGAAACACATTTCATCCTTCAGACAACAAACTGTAAATTCCGTAACCACAAAATACTTCTGATCAATCCTGTTTTAGCAGCAACATAAGCTGAAATGCAGAGGGCTGGTGTGAGTAGGGGAAACATACAGAAACATTGCATTGATTTTTGGCCTCTGATACTAGACAGATTGCCTGTGAAGAGTAGACTAGCCAGGTTTATCCCTAATATGGACTTGTGCTATGCCCTCAGTAATGATGGGGAGGAAAGTTGTGAGACATCTGTTTTTGAGTGCGAGCCTTGCTAAGCAGGTCAGACAGCAACTTCTGGGATGGTTAAAGCTGCATTATCAGCTTGCAGGACTGTTAGAATGGCATAGATATTTGCTGCAGGCCAAGGTTTCCGACCTATACAAACAGATCTTAACATGTGCTACCTCTGCTATGCATTACCAGATCTGAAGAACAAGAAACAAAGTAATTTCTCAGCTGGAAAGGCCTGCTCACAGAAGGATAGTAAAGTCATTATTGAGAATGTACAGATAAGAATGACTTTTCTAGCTTCTACAAAGAGGAAATACAAAGGGTGGGGAAAATTAATAAATTAATTTCAATCTAAGGGCTTCAACCTAGAAGGTGGTTTGCCTAGAAGATGGTTGCAATGTCTCTTTTTGGTTGGAGAAGCAATGAAGATCTAGTCTTCTTGCCCTAATCTCCACCAACCGCATTCCTCCCTTCATCCTCCACCTGCTGCCATCCTTGACATCAGTTAGAAACTTCAATTCCCGTTCTTCAGACCACTTGCAGCTTGCTGCCCATACAAACACAACGCATTTCCTGCAATTCCTCCTCTTAATGTGCTAGTGTGTTCTTTCCTGCTTCATCCTAGCAATTCCATCCCCACATGTTCATCTCTGTCAAGATTGCTCCCAATGTGCGCTGCTCTAAGAAATTGCGCAATGCTCTAATTCCTATGTACTCTAAATTCTCGTCTCAGTGGTACTGAATCAAAGAATGTGCCAAAAGCAACCCTTCCATTCCAACTAACCCATACAATCTTCATTGCTAAAAAGATCCTCCCTATACATTCAAACCAATGGAACCAATCTCAGCTGTGAATTACTTTCTAAATGGGCCGAAGAGGGGAGGAAGGAGAACGGAACCTTCTTTTTACAGGAATAAAAATGCAAATGATGAAAGCAAAGGATATGGGAATTCTTATTTTGAGTTAAAACAATATTGCTTCTCTTTTTCTTAATTGATGAGAAAAAATAACATCTTTAGATACACCAAAAGAATGGATGCAAGGAAAACATTCGACCAAAAAGCTAATTACAACCCATAAACAGCTTAACAACGCACTCAGCCACCTACAATGAAGAAGAACAAAAGCCTTCCTTGTCTCAAAAATACATAATCTTAATCCACCTATCCAAAGTACACTCAAGATATGTCTTTGACATCATCTAAGACATCTCTCTCCGTCCATATTATCCAAAATACGGCAAGCTGCCGATCCTCATGACCCTTCTGACTTTTCTTCCAAAGGAACCCTCCTAAGCCAGCACATTAATAGATATGTCTTTGACATCATCTAAGACATCTTGCTCTCCAACCATATTATCCAAAATACAGCAAGCTGCCAATCCTCATAACCCTTCTGACTTTTCTTCCAAAGGAACCCTCCTAAGCCAGCACATATAATTATCGGATTTAGCATCCATCAAAAGAAGGCCCAACCAAACAAAGCTGTGCCTGAAAAACCCCTAGAATACTGACAATGAAGTGGGTCCAGAAAAATCTATCAAACGACACCACAAGAAATGCAAGTAGCATAATAGTCAAGATAACAATCTCTATTTCATGATTACAGTATTTGTCATTTCACTTCTAAAAATAATGGGCAAGTAAATAAGTCTGCAAAATTTTGGCAAGTCATATCATGAAAACATATCCAATGAATTATAATGAACTCTACAACTTGGAACTTACAGCATATACAGTCAGGGCTATAGTAGAATACAAACAAAAAAGGGGGAACACATAGCAAATCCACTAGTAATTAATGCTCCCTTTGTCCCATAAAACCTATCAAGTTTTTTCTTGTGTTCCAATGCCACAAATCATTGTGAAAGTTCTTTCATTGAATGGATAGGTAAGATGCCAAGTACTGGAGTAGAGAGAAAACAATTTAGTAAGTGACACTGTGACAGTCCCTTCAATTCTCTCTCCCAAGGTTTGACAAGTTTTATGTTATTAAGTACAAAATAAAATATTCACCGAAAAACAATTATGGTCCACAAACAGTTGAATGTTAAGGACAATTTTTTCAACAACAACAATCTTTACAGCAAAGATTATCAAATAATGCCAGAAGAGAAAAGAGTGGATCAGTTTGAAGTCACGTACAGCTAAACGCATCATAAGCTGCAGCTATTGCATCATTTGTCTCCCGTGCACCCATGTATGGGACATTTGCTACGACATCCCCAGTGGCAGGATTCGTTACCTGTCATCACATGAAGTACATCTTACATACAGCGAAATCTACTCCATGCCCATCAGATAATAAATTGTAAAAGTTGCAAATGTGGATACAAAAAAAGGGTTCCTCACGGGGGACAAAAATTGACAAACAAAAACTTTACACCATGCATATGCTTGTATGGTGGCAGTATTGAGAACTAAAAATTGACATCTGGCAATGCTGATTTTGATTCAAATGGATTCATTATGAAACCCCCCCCCCAAAAAAGGAAAAATAAGAAAGAAACTATCACAATTTGACATCTTAAATATGAATTCTGCAACTAATGATCCATAGAGCAACTATATATTCTCTAAATCCCATGGTGGATGTTATACTTCAGATAAAACTGCTTTGACAAATAATGGCTCTCTCTACAGTCATACCAAGACAAACTGCCCCAGAGGGGGGGGGGGCTTCTAGCTTCGTTTAGCGTATTTCCTCCAATGCACTTCCTAACTCACCTACTTTAATCCTTTTCACATCTACCTAATCGCAACCAAGACTGCTCTTTAAAAAAATTAAGAAGATATGCATATATTGTTTGTCCACACCTTCAGCAACCCAAGGCCAAAAAAAAAAAGAAAAAAAAAAGAAAACCATTGATAATAGAATCATACCTCAATAACCTTCCCATCATAAGCTTCACTCCATTTTCCTCCAATCAAGCCTTGAGTTCGCCATAGACCCGAATTTTTAAGCCTTGCAGCAACATTCTGAGCTTCGGTGCTCATCTTAAGGGGAAAAAAAGCCACTCATCAAATCATTAGCTTTGAAAATTCAAGGCATATACATTCAAAATCCAACCACCCTTTTCCTAGTAGTGCTACTGATGTAATAAGGACGGAAAATACTTGTACATCTGACAAGAACACAAAGAATTGTAAGATAACACATCATAAGAGCGAATAATAACTCAGGACTGCAGAAAACACACCATCGACGTAGAAAACGTCACAAAAATTTAAAACAATGTTGAAAACTTATCTTATTCGCCGGACCATCAAAATGCAAGCAGATTTAGAACAAAAACAATGCACAATCACACACACTCTCCAGAAAGAAAACGAAAATGAATCGAATCAGATTAAAACAAACAATCACAAACGATACCTAATTGATTTTCAATCAAGACATAGATAGAATAAACTGATGAAATTAGGGAAATCAAAATACAGAAATTGGAACGCTTGATTGAGGCCATTAGAGTTGTGTGAGAGATTGACCTGACGAGAGATTGGAGTAGAGCATCGGCGCATGGACGCCGCGGTGCGGGAGGAGAGCGAAAACAATCCGAATCCGCCATGAGAAGCCATGCGCGATATAACTGCTCCCGGTATCATTTCGCAATCAATCTGATTCTCAGATTCCACCAGCTTCAGCGTTATTGCTGTGAGAGTGTACGTACTATCTATGATAGCGACACACAACTCGAGTGCGGACACTTCGGCTATATAAGTTGTGTGCCTTTTATTCAGTGGTATTTAATTTTTTAGCTTCTTAAGTTTTTGAGTACTAACTAAATTTTTAGGTGTGATTACTTTAAGAAATGTATAAAATTTGTACATAAGGTCACTAAAAAACATTTGCCTAATGGTTGAAAAGTGGACATCGTCCCTGGTTAAGTACATCTACCTAAGTATTAGTATGAAATGTCTTCATAAAAGTAAATAGAGTTATTAATTTGATTGTAAAATCTGACTATTTTCTTTTGCATTCGGTTCACTAAACTATAGTCTATATCATTATTCTCCCTTGTGTTTTGTCTATTATCAACTAAGTAAACTTTTTGTGAAAAGAATTGTCAACGTACTTTGTAATTTAAGTCCCTGATAATATGTGGGAAAGAGAGGAGAGTGAGAGAGAGGGGAAGGGAAGGATTGTGTTAATCAAAACTAGCATTGAAAGTTATTGTATGTTCAATTCCTTCACCGTATTTACCCTTGTCTTGGAATTTATTGTGAGAGTGGATCAAGTAATTAACATAAATCCTCGCATTTACTCTTTCTTTCTTTTTTTTTAATGCAAATGAAGGTAGGTAAGTTTAAAATTATAAAATAAAATATTTTACAACTTTTTCCACCCTTTTACATTCCCATATGGGGAGTAACCGAGTAAAGGAATTGGATCACTACAAAAACGTGCTCATTTAGATACACAATATTTCGTTTCTAAATGATGGTAATCCGTATCTAAAATCCATCAACAACGAATTAGAAACGAAACCAACTTCGTATCAAAAGTCACAGTCGCGTACTGGAAATGGAAATTAAACTGAATTTTGTTTCTGTTAGATACTCACTTTAGAAACAGACAAACTTTTTGTATCTAACAGATACTAACGTTTTTCTTATCTAATTACTAGATGCTCGTTTCAAACTTACACGAAGCTAGATACAACTAGCCTTTTTTGTATCAAATTGAAAGCAAATATGTCGTATCTATTGTAATGCTTCTTCGATTTAATTAGATAGAATGCAATTTCATATCTAAATTTCGTATCTAATTAACCAACTATATTAAACAGAAAACACACCACTTTCGTTTCTGACCTACCGTTTTTCGTTTCGAATCTAGATCTTTTATTCCAAAAATTCACAACAGTTGCCGAATTTCCAAATAAATACGGCAATTCATGTGAGTCCAACATTACATCATACATACCAACCAACCAAATATATGTGTGTGTGTGTGTATACATCGACATATACATACATATATATACATATACATATATATATACATATATATACATATACATATATATATATATATAAATATATATATATATATACATATATATACATATACATATATATATATATATATACATATATATATATATGTACACACATATACATATATATACACATATACATACACACACACACACACACACACACACACACACACACACACACATATATATATATACATACATACATACGTATACATCTATATATAGAGAGAGATATAGATATATGCAATACATATATTGTAGACCTGGGAGTATATACTCCCAGGTACACGTAAATATTAATATCCAGCATGGACACCTATTAAAAAACAAAAAAACGAAAATGAAAAATAACCAAACAAAAAGCAAAAACCAAAAGCTCGTGGAAACCGCCACACCCCACTCACCATAACTATCGACTTTCAAGCTTCAACTTCCCTCAACCTTCAGTTCACCATCAACCACGCAACAACAATGTTCTGCCTCACCTCCATTTTCGTCCAGCAACCACCCGACAGCAAGGTTCCATAGCAGCAAGAAAGAGAACATCAAAATCTCGGGTGTCAGAGGTGAACCATCAACCATGGCACACTCAGATGAACACATGCAAGTTGAAATTGCTAGTAACTCCAACAATTCGACGACTGACAAGATGGCAGGAAAATCTGGAGTTACCCTCAAATACAAGAGGAAATCCAGGTAACACATTATGTGATTGTTGGTGAATTTTTTTGAAAGAGAAATCAAAATATGAGGATGAAATGCTTGAGTGATTAGGTATGGAGTAATTTTGTGAGTGAAGAATTGTAATGAACAAAAACGACATGCCAAATACTAAATGAAGTAGGGCAAGTCAGAAATATTGAAAGCAGATACACTTCTTGATGTTGGATGACCTTGCTTGGCAGAAAAATTGCAAAAATGAAATTAACAAACCCACATTGAACGACAAACATAATAGTAGTGAACAAACCCTAAGTACCTGTGAGGTCAGGGAGCAAAAGATTGAGAACACAATAACAGTGAACAATGTTGAATGAAAAAATGAACAACATCCTGCATCCCCAATTACATGATGACATGATATATGAATATATGCTACAAACTACTTATAAATATACCGACAACTGTGTATTGCAAGAGATTAATTAATGAAGTTGAAAAACAAATAAGGGTTTCCAACAATCAACCTGAGTCTGAGCATCAGGTGGAGCCTCAGCATGAGCCATCTCCAGGGCCAGAGTATGAGCTTGAACTAGAGGCAGACGATGAGCTTGATATAGAGCCAGAAGATGAGCATGATCCTGATACTGAGCTTGAGCTTGAGCTTGAGCCTGCAAGAAAGAGACAGAGGAAGCAGCATCATTCACCTACTCCGCAACCAATGCTGAAAAGGACACCTAAAAGAACTCCAAAAAGGAACGTCCAAATCAGGCATGTTAATGTTGAGGAACCAGTAAGTGAACATATTGATCTCACACTTATAACCACCAGATCATTGAGTGACTTCCTCGGGCATAGAATGGCCCCGAGTGGGTTTTTAAGATTGGTTGAAAGGCTAGAGTACGAACAATGGTCAACGATAGTTGATGCAGGGTTTGGTGGAATTTTGTCAGTTAGAACAAAATTGATCCCAAAATCAATAGCAAGGTGGTTGTTAGAAAGATATGATCCTTAGGACAATTCACTAAACCTAGCCAATGGCAAACTCCTAATAGATAAGGAGGATGTGTACGCAACACTTGGGTTACCTATGGGAGAGGTTGAAGTAATTGAAGGACAAACATCAGATGCTGACATACAGTTCTTAGATCTTTGGAGAAGAAGATGGCATGTTGAAAGAGGTGGACCCCCAATTGGGAGCATGGATGAAGTAATCCTAGCACGTGGGGGTCATGGACATGAGTTCATCACCGACTTCATAACATATGCAATATCTACTTGCATCGTAGGAAATGCAAATGGCACCTGTCACTTCCGAGTAGTCAAATATTTGCGCAATATCGATGAAATCAAACGCTACAATTGGTGTGCATATACCCTTAAGTGCTTGAACGATGCGGTAGTAGAATGGAATAAAGACAAGAGCAAGTTCTTCACAAGATCGATATTATTCCTCATGGTAAGTACCACTATAAGCCATTACATTCATATCTAACCAAGCATTACGCTCTATGAATTAGTTCACTCAATAATATAATGATGTTCACTATGCAGTTCTAATACATTCACAAGATACATGACAAAGATTAATTGAAACCCATTCAAGTTTTGTGTATATGTAAATGTTTCTGCTTGCACTATTTACTTTGGCCTAGTAAACTGAGCATTTCAGGATTGTTCACATTAATAGTTTGACAAGTTCACTGAGTAATATAGTCAAGTTCACTATATGGTATACTTATATGACTCAATAATACACTAAGACACACTCAATTAATTAAAGGTTCAACCCAACTCACAAAAGATGCTTAAGGTTCATGGAGAAATATGGTAGTTATGAGCATGTGCAAAATTCAATTGTTTCGTAAATAACTTGGCAGCAGTTCACTTGTGTACATCATAGAGTTCACTATAGTGAAGAATGTGGTTCACTGTAGAAGAGAACAACAGAAAGTCACCTACAGTAGCCTCAATTCCTAATGTGACACCTTAAAGACATTGATACTCACACGTATGCATAACTAACTGTATAATGATTTTAGACTAAAACTATTAGTTGTTTTTCAGGATGATATTCACTATTAAATTTAAATACCTTCACTAAGGAATTAAGGAATGTTGCATTTAAAAGCGTACCCAGTGAAGAGTGTATGAAGTACTATACTGTGTAATATTTATGCATATTCACTATGTAGTTTGCATTAGTTCACTGGTGTTTATCGTATAGTTCACTCAAATAATGAATGTAGTTCACTGAATAAGTGAACAACAGAAATACACATGCATTAGCATCCAGTGACATTAATACACCTCAATAACATGCCTATTCATACATATACATAACTTACTGTAATATGGTTTATGGTACTATTATGGCAGCTATTCTACATAGATAGAGTGCAATTCCGAGAAAGAAGGGTTGATAGATCTTTTTCCAGTTGCCATTAATTGGGACATAAATATGGTGAGAAATAGAGACAAGGATGAACAACTATCAGGGGCATACGGGAAATGAAGAATACTGGAGAGAATTGACTATCAAACAATAACGCGCTTAGCTGAAGTGGATGAGGACATAAACATGCAAGAAATGGAAAGAGGCTAGCCACACAAATAAGGAACCGATGAGATGTCCCAAGGAAGACTAAGTAAAGAGCAACGCTGTCCATTCTGCCCACACTGCAATGGACAACGTGAAGGCCTCATACCTATCAATGATGATCCAATTCAGCTAACTAACTATTTAACAAACCATACGTAGCTGTTTTTGCATTTTCAAATGCAATTGGTACTTAATAACTATAAGATACTAATGTTATATCCCAATATCACTTCACCAAATTAACGTATAATTTATGCACAGGATACTGTGATCAAAGAAGCTCCAACGCAGCAAGGGGAGATAGCAATAGACACGCAAACTCAGAAGACTCCACCCCAAGCTAGACAGGCAGTAGCTGCACATAAGAATATACAAGAGTGCATTTCCCCAAATGACGCATACTACTACAGCCCAGAGTTCCTCGAACAACTTGACAAACGAGAGAGCATAGCTAGATAGGAAACACAGCACAGGAAAAAGGTCGCTTGCAGCCCACCAAGTTTCAGCCTTAGAATATCACTCGAACAAGAAGCAACTCCAGCTCATTCAGCACAACCTACCCCTGGCACAAATTAGCAACAATGGGGAGAAAAGACAGCACCAATAGACCCACTTGCCATATCAACTGGGCAACAATCAAATGAGGTCAGTGAACATGTTGTCAACCCTGAGAAAGCACCTCAAACCAGCGAAGGAAAAGCCAAGGCAACAGAAATACTTGAAAGCACTAAACCAAAGCAAGTAGTAACATGGCAACAGCCAAAGAGGATGGTCACACAACTGCCATTTCAATGTCGATCGCCATATCTTAAAGATTACAGAGAGGCTAGGGATCGGCTAACTCATCAACAGCTAATGTTGGTGGACTATGCTTTCCTGCCACTAGATGATTTGCACCCATCAATGTAAGTTTTATGCTTTACAACCACATCACACACATACACAATTATTCATATTATATTGTGTTCATATTATCCTCCTTAAAGAATAAATGACTATTATCTAAAATATAGGGAGAAACTATTCGAGTATGCAAGTGCGAAGGAAGAGACAAAATTGTGGATATTCAAGAGAGCATTTGAAACATTGGCAGGAGCAGACCAAGACTTAGACAAGTCCATAGTAGATGTACTATGTCTACTACTAAATTGGATGGAAAGGCGAATAAATCCAATGACAAAGAAAAGAATGTTCTTCACCACCAATGTTTTCGTAAGACCATAACACATTACATACAACATAGTTCTCTCTTTTCTAACACAAATTTCATCATTAACATTTAAATACCTAATTTGCATTTCCAGATGGCCATAGAGAATGAAACATTGGAATTATCAAAAATCTTCAAGGCAGTAATGGACCTTGAGAGAATGAGGTATAAATGGATGAAATTGGGTGAAGCCCAATTGGTAAGTTCCAAAACACTGCTGGTAGACTATGTATAACTAGGTGCAAGTACATGTAATGTCTAATTAGTTCACCAAGTATATTGAATGGGTTCACTGAGTGACTAATTAATGTTCACCAATATGTGTAACGTGCAATTGATTAAATATGGGTGGTCATCAAGTTCACTTAGTACAATGCTTGAGTTCACTGAGTCACTGATGATGGTTCACTTTATGTTTTGATTAGCAGTGATACTAGATGTAACCTTGCCTTCATGTGTAACAGTTGGACGGGTTGTATATGTGTAAATTATAATTGATTCACTATGAATAATCAATTAGTTCACTGAATACAATGACTGAGTTCACTAAGCGACTGATGAATATACACTAAACATTTTGACTGTCATTGAAACTAAATGCAAGATTCCCTTAATGTGTAAAAGTAGCACAATTTGTATATGTTTGACTCGTAATTAATTCATTATTGGTTGACAACTAGTTCACTAAGGAATTGACAAAGTCGCCCATAAAAGGTGCAAACATATGCAATGTACCGGCAAACATCCTACTTGTGTCCATATGCAAGTCTAACTCAGTACAGTATAAAGTTTGCATCTGCTCACTAAGTTCACTAGGAAGCTTTATTTAATATGTGTACTCTTTCATGTTAAGTCAACCCATTGTTCACTATACTATATCAGGTCGTTCATCAGGGAACCTTTTGCAGTTCATTATAACCAGCACAGTACACATCAATATACATAACCTCATGTATTTTCTAGGACATGCAGGTGTTTTTCCCCATACTTCAAGACCATCTTTTTTTTGTCATCTATTATGACTTTGGAGGCAAGAAAATAATCGTACTTGACAATCGCTTGGAAGGAGAGGATGCCACATCCAGATATAAGCATAGTGCGATGGCCATGGTAAAGATACCTCAAACACAAAACCCTTATTTCATATACAAAAATATTACCCCATAACATTAAGAAATTATGTGCAGATAAACTTGTTCGCAATCTACTTGTTGAATAGACGATTTCAAAAGGGGTTGACGTCAGGAAATTTACCCTCGTATTTTGGAATCTATCTTGGCAAGATGACAACAACATACATGATTACGAGATTTATGCCATACGTCATATGGAGTCGTTCCAAGGAGGTAGTGTCAAGTACTGCTCAACTGGTTTCAAAAAGAACAAGGTAACCTATACATTTTGCTCTTGAACCAATATCAACTTCAAACTAACTGTAATTCAAATTCAAAGTTGAATAACACATATTACATTTAAAATTGCTTATGTCCACTACACATGTGAAAAATGCAGGAGCAGTTCGTCAGACATATACGTTCAAGGTACGCGACAATGATATTAGATAATGAACTCAATCAAGTACGGTTGCAAGTACAAGAAGCAGCAAAGGAAGACTTCCAACAAGGCGAAAAAGTAGTCCAACAATTGCAGCAGTAGAAATACCCTACTATTAGTCACTTATTTCAAAACAATTGTGCATAGAGCACACAATGTTCCTAATGAACATCTTTTAGTGAATGACAAATGCATATCTTCCTTTTCAATATTTAATGGAAGTGTTCTAAACTTATTAATTGTTATTGTACATTCCTAAAGCAACAATCCCTTACACAAATTAACTCCCCATAGTGCACACACATATATACTACTGCCCATGTGTTGACCACAACTACAATAAACACAAACCAAAGAAACACATCGGACACGAAAAGTGTAAAATTTTAGAAAGATAATAAACTAGACAGTTATGAAATAAACAAAAATTCGATGTGCATTTTATAATTGATCACTACATTCACAGGATGTTGGACACACAAATTGTCTGACTAAAATCTGCACAGCTAACATGTTTACCTGGTTCACTAAGGGCTTTGGTGTAGTTCACTATAAATTTCAGTGAAGTTCACTCTACATCATGCTATATATGTAATTTTATCCTATATCACTAAATTATGTGAATTAGCTCACTGCCTAAATTATGAATGATCACAACATAGCGTAATAGGTATTCAAGCTAAATCTAACCCAAAACACTGAGAATTTTAACAAGGGAGCTCACTGCATAGCATATTGAAAAAATAAAACCATTGATGTCTCGAAGTTGAAAGAATCTAAGTATGTATACGTTAAAATTGTTCACAAAAAGCTTTGAAGTAGTCCATTAAGCATTTGCGATCCGTGCACACTAAAACACCCTACATTTGACTGTGTAAGTGATCCATGGTTCACCATTGATTTTGCATTTGTTCACCGTATGAAAGGACAAGTTCCCTGCAAAACCTAGTTGCTATTGGAACTCAAAATAAGCAAAAAGTACATTCAATCTATAACAAAAATTACCATCAACATTGCAATATGTCCAAATCATAAGTCATATAGTCTGACTCAATACATATTTTAAGCCATAAATACATAACAATACAAATATGACGTGTCTCCAACTCCACAATACTATTTCAATGCTTATCATTATGACTATCATTTCCATGAATAACATCAGACTGGAGCTATTGCAACACAAGCGGCGCCTTGACTGGCATAAACACTGAACTGTTGCCAGCTGAATGAAAATAGTGCGTTGGATGAGAAAAAGGCAGGTGAAAAGAGCCCTACATAAAAAAATACAAACACAACAAAATCAATAGCAAAATTCACGACACTATTCAAGGGTGATACAAACGTAACATGCGCATCCTCACTCAGTTCAAATGGCATATACAAACATGACCAAAACAATGAGTGAAAATGAACTAAAATTAAAATGTACCTCACCCAAACGATGCTAGTCATACGAAGCTACAGATAAATGGTTAAACGTCGGCAATGTCATCTACTATTAAAAACAAATATTAATTAAAAGCAAAACATATACAAAATAACCACAAAAAAAGGTCAATAGAAATATACCTGTTGAAGCATTTATGAATAACTTATGCCAATATGCGAAGGAGCATCAGAAACACCTAGTCCAATCTTCATCTAGCACAAGATTAAAATATAAGTCACTAGCAACACTAATAAGACACAAACCATGCAATAAGTACAATCTATGATGTAAGCAATCAAAATCAACAAGGACACTTTCAACAAAATAATATTAACTTCAACACAATTGGTACTCAAAGTATGAATTAGTTCAATTAGTAATAGAATGAGGTAAACATGAGAATGATTAACTGAAACCCATGCAAGTTCTGTGTATATGTAAATCTTTGTTGCTTTAGCCTAATAAACTGAAGATTCAAGGGTTGTTCACTATGATATTGTGACAAGTTCACTGAGTAATGCAGTAAAGTTCACTATAGGTTAAACATATATGAGCCCATAATACAGAAACACACTCAATGACTGAAAGTTTTCCACAATGCACTAAGGATGGCTAAGGTTCATGGATAATTAAGGTAATTATGTGCATATACAAAGTTCAGTTGTTTCAGAATTGACTTTGTAGCAGTTCACTAATGAAGTGATGAATGTTCACTTTAAAATCAAAATCATATTAGAACTAAATGGCACATACAAATGCACTATAAAACAACTACTGTTCACTGGTTTTATGGATGAGATTCACTGTTAAATTTACATAACTTCACAAAGAAATTAGTTCACTTGTGTGTATAATATAGTTCACTGAAGTGATGATTGTTGGTCACTGTAGAAGAAAACAACAAAAGGACACCTACAGTAGCCTCAACTCATAACGAGGCACCTTCAAGATATGGATACGCATACATATGCATAACTAACTGTATAATGATATGCATACTCATACATATGCACCTTAATGACATGGATACTCATACAGAAAGTCACATGGGATGGTGTTGTGGGCGAGCCAACATCAGTCTTTGCCAACTTCTTTGGGTTCTTTCGTTTAACTTCATCACATTTCCTTTCAATAATACTCTTAAATCTCTTATTCCTAACACCTTTTTGACGAGAACCAGGAGGATTTAGCACATTCGGAACAGAATTCAATACCTTCAAATTTCCATCTTCATCACAATTTATAGAACCCACATCGAATTCAACTAGCCCCTTAAGTTCCAAAAAGGCCTTTTCACAATGTGCCCTTGCATTCTTATTCCTTTGGTTAGCTGTAATTATTAAATTCACTTTTCTCAACATTTGCATCTTATAAACAGAAGAACAACCCACATTATGTGCACCAGTCGATGATCCCAACTCAAAGCTATGACCATCCTTAATGCCCATACACCACCTCCTAATTATATATCGATCAGGCACGTGTTCAACACAACAAGCATGTAGTACCCTTAAGTAATGGGAACACAACATCCCAGCCTCGCTAAGCATCTTACAACTACATTCAACAGCACCTTCCTCTTTATTAAAATTAACAATATGCCGAAACTCATATGGCTCTCCTCCATGAGATTCCCTTGCAACCCGAATTCTCCACACCTCAAATGACATATCAGGAGAAGAACTTTCAATTGCTTTGAATTTATATCCGGCACCATCAATGAACTTCTTCTCAAACATCAAGAAAACTTCAACGGTATGAATAGACATTGCATGTTTCAAGATGTTTATAGAAGGGAAAGCCATTTCCACATTACCCTTGCTACATCTATGATCTTCACCATTCCCTTTGCTCCTCCACTTAGATACAACATCACAAAAAGATGTTGTAAAAGTCACACAGATTAGTTGTAGCCCGCAACCTCCGTTTCAAACATCTGTTCGTTGTTTCACTCATTTGAGAAGATAATACACCACCAGAAAAAAACTGTTTCGAAAACGTCGGACACCATTTTTCACGCAAAGTATACAAGTTACAAAGCCAACGATTGTTACTACAATCATACTTTTCCATCATCCTGAAATTAAAAATGCAATTTATAAACATAATATCACAAAATAATTGAAAAAATGCATACCTAATGCATCATGTGAAGTGAACTTACAAATACAAAAGCTAGTAACAATCTTAACAATCTTTATCACTGATTTATAACACTGATTCATACTTAACAATTACATACCTCTCCCAAAGAAATTGGAACTCCTCTACAGTGTCACAATCCAACAAAACTCTATTAAAAATCTTCGCGAAACCTTCACACGATCTAAGGCGTCCAATGTTTTTCCTTGAGTTCTCAATAATGTGCCAACAACACAACCTATGACGAGTAAGAGGAAACACCAACTTAATTGCAGAAGTCATGGAAAATGCCTGATCCGTCATCATAGTAATTGGATGCTTCCCACCCATAGACTTCAAGAATGTCTTAAACAACCAAACAAAAAACTTTATCTTCTCATTCATCAAAAAGCCACAACCAAACATAACATTCTTTGAATGATGATTCATCCCAACAAATGGCACACAAATCATGCAGTACTTGTTTGTTCGATACGTTGTGTCAAACACAACCAAATGTCCAAACAATACATAATCATCCAACATTTGCTTATCTCGCAAAAAAAAAACTAACTAAACAATTGCTCACATCAAGCTCAAATGAGAAAAGAAATCATCCTCATACTTGAGACGCCTATTAAATATTTCAATTAATGAGTGCGCATCTCCACCATTAAATGTTTTGTCCTTCAATTGTGATAACTTGTTATATACGTCTCGCAACCCATACCCCAACGAAGGAGAACCCGCAGCCTGTTTCTTAAGCACACAATATGCTTCAACGACACCTATTCCCGACTCCCTGAGTTGTTTAACAAATGAAATATCCTCCTCAGATACTTCTCGGTGTGAAAGCAACAAATGCCGCTTACTTGAACTACACAAAGCATGATTATGATCAGTCTCATGCCGAGTAACAATCCACTTACCATCCTCATCAACATGAAACTGAATAAACGCCTTGCAACCTATCCTCACATCTACATTCGTATGATCCTTGTGATGTTGGTCTTTATCTTGCTTGAATCCTGCTTTCCAACAACAAAACTAGCGCATGCATAAGCCTCATCCTTTGGATTTACATCTATGTCGTATCTTTGAATACAGAACACTAAATCCAACCTTGTATGCATAGTCATTGTAGATGTGAAATGCTTCACGCTCTGAGCTAGCCACTTCCCCAACCAACACTTCTTGCAAAGGTTCAGCTTCGACAATGACCTGTTTACTGAACCCACATCCTATAATACATATTAAACATATACCGTGAATATAAGTTATATCTACAATTAAAAATTACATATACAGTAGTAAATAGCATCTACAACACGACCTCATGAGATTACAACACACACAATAAATGGTAATACATCCACTACCAACTACGATATCCACAAACACATTGAGTTGCAGTAATTGTACGATGCACTTCTATGTTGTACTCAGGGTTAACACCAATCATGGATTAGAGTGAACCTTCCTCAATTCCTCAAAGAACGAAGACAATAAAAAATATGAACACCCTCATCAAAACCATGGAACATTAATCAATTTAAAGTGGAAGTATGCGCTTAGTTACTCAATGAACTTACCTTAAGAACTCAGTGAACCCGCCCAACAAAGCAGTGAAAAGCAGAAGTTTTACAATGCACTTATATATTCTATGTACATTTGATACCATGCAGGTTCTACAGTGAACCTTCCTGAAATCCGTAGTGAACTAATGCAATCTAACTACTCAAATCGCCTAAATACCAAACAGTATAATATTTCATAAGGTCTTCATTGAGTAAGGTTTTAAATTGAACCTTCCTCAAATCCTCAGTGAACTAATGCACAGTAACTAGTGAACACACCGACACATCCAAGTGACATTTCCAGCAAACAGTAGCTCACAAATACCCATCATATTTGAAAGTGAACAATTCTCAAAACCGCAATGAACTTAAGCAAACGATATGGTGAAACATGTCAGATACACATCTGCACAAAACTAGCATATGATTTATTGAAAATTACTGAAAACATACCACACTCACCAGAAACGACGTTATCTCCTTCATCACCAACAACATCCAAAACTTCCGATTCAAACAAAGCTACCAAAAATAAAAACAACAACAACAAATTCAGCAAGAACCTCATATAAATCAAGCATATATATATATATATA
>JACYFF010031958.1:6881294-6921023 GCA_017589665.1 Selenicereus undatus | reverse complement strand
TATATATATATATATATATATATATATATATATATATATATATACATTAAGATTCAATAATTACACAACTTACGAATTAAACTTTTCGAAACAGAGCGATGTCTGCAATCGTCAACTCTATCTTGACCAATGCTTTTGTCCATTTTGAATAAGAATAATGGCAACACAAACACCCTCAAACTTCATGTAAAATAGTCTAGTATTAAACTTGAGAACAAATTAAAGAAATCAACGAATCCATTAATCTCATCAGCACAGTCATTCGAAACTTGTTGGCTTTCTTACGTGTAGCAGCACACCACCCTCCTGAGTATAACTACCAATCTATTGTAAAAAAAAAAAAAACAATTAAACCAAAAATATAAAAAAAGGTAACCGAAAAAAACAGTTACACAATTTTCCAACAAAAAATAAAAATCAAATAAATTATTTTAGTTTTTTTCATAATCATAAACAATGACATGGCATGCTAATGTGGCGCTTACATGGATCCGGGAGCATAAACTCTCGGGTGTATATAACAAAATGCAAGATTTATGTGTGTGTGTGTGTGTGTGTGTGTGTGTATGTGGGGGGGGTATAGCCAAGGCGTATTACAACTTGGCAACGAAATTCCAAGTATCGAGTGTATGCAAATAGCAACCACCAACCAATTTACATCCAAAAAATATGCCACGAGTAAAGCAATGTTCAACGCGTATACCAAACACCATCGCATGCCCATCCAACAAACCCAAGTTGCAACTACCAATCGTACTATCAACCAATACACATACAAAAGATGTACTGCGACCAAAGCATTGTTGGAAGTGTGTACCAAATACCATCGCATGTCCTTCCAACAAGCCCAAGTCATACACTAACATATATAGAAATACAACAAGTCAATTACTAACCTAAGAGTAAAGGTAAGGGAGAAGGGGAAACCTAAGACCTCAAGCTCCCAAAGCAAGATTCAATCCTAGCAATAGCATCTTTGGTTTGCTTAACTTCCTCCTTCGTCAATGTAAGCTATTCCTTGATGGCATTGAGTTGTTCTTATGATTTTTGCAAGTGACTCACCAATTGGGCATACATGGAGGCAGGGTAAGATGTGGGTATGGAGGGTGACGATTGAGTAGATGCTCCTACTCTCTCGTAGTATACTTCGGTATGGTTCCCAAGTCCATATACCACACCTTTCTTGTTGACACCTCTAGCAGCTTGAAGAAAAAGTTCGTCATCGTTAACTTGGACCCCTGATTGTGAAGCATTAAGCTTCAAATGTGGATATTCATCCCATAATGAAGACAACCCAACATCAGTACCCTGCACAAGTCTCTCTCTATATACACTATACTGTATTTTGTGACTTGGAATGGCATTGCTTTCATCAACAAATTGTTATTTACAAGGGAGGTGGCAAGGAAAGAGAGAAAAATAAAACGGTAAAAACTGTCTCCACTGCCGATAACAACACATCTCTCAAATTGGGTCTACTTAAGAAGATTTTCCGAAATTTTCCACATCAAAGGCTCTAACTAGTCACCAAAACTTCCTGTCACACTTTGGCAAGCAAAGTCTTGGGTAAACAACTTGACCGTAATTTGCCTCACATAAATGCTTTTGCTCAAGAGACAAATCGAAGTAGGGTGGAGTGCTCACCACCCCATCAAAAAATCCACTGAAAATCAATCTCTCATAATGAAACTTGACTAAAGAAAGTGGCATTCACACTGTTGCATCCAAATGCAAGGAACAAAACCTGATAACTAAACCAAAACTCTGGAACTTCTCCGGTAGGCTAAAAGCTAACATAATTATTAACCAAAAATTCTCCAAAAATTAAGCAAAAATAGTACAGAAAGGGTAAATTAGCATGAAATTAACACCAAATGAAAGTAATTCAGAAATAACAAGCTCTAGATCACTGATTAACAACACAAGCCAAACACACAAATATATAACATAGATATTAAATTAGTAACATGAATGAAGATTATATGAATTTGATGCTATGAGCACCATAAAATAAGGTGGATGCACACTTCTTCCACACGAACGAAAACCAAAATCTCATGCTAGTAAACCACAATTAATCAAACAAATCAATTTTCCATCATGAAAAAAACTCGGAAGGGGGCCAAAAAAACCAAAACAAGAAAATAACCCAGAACTTGCCTTGATCGAGAAACTTTGAATGTTGAAAGAGAGAAAAGTGAGAGATAAATAAAGAGAGAAAATTCGGATAGAAGTAGAAGCTGAGAAGAAAAGCTTAAAAGAGGTGCTTACCCAAACAGATTTTGCCCTCTTGTGACAAATACTTTCTTAGTTCCTTTCTTCCTAGTATGAATTTCCTCAAATAGTTTAGCAGCAGTAAGCATTTTGTTATCTCTTATTGCCCAAAAAAATGGTGTCACAATGATGAATAAGGTTGACTTTGAAAAGGTAAAGATGCTACAAGAGCGATATTATCATTTTTCTTGCAGTTTGTTCAACTGAAATAGACCCTAAAGTGTGAACAGTCCCTACTTGAGGATCAATGTGCTTGTTAATTGAGTTTTGTCTTGACCTCTTCTTGAAATCCTTACTGTATTTGAAAGCTTTCAACCTGTTTCTAAGGGGAGTTGGAAGCCAATGGATGATGTCATCGCCGGTCTTGACATTGCCTTTGATATCATGTCCTTTAGGCGTTCACTGGCCTTTCTTACCCACTCAATATAAACTGAATCATTTAGCTTTTCAGCCTAAGAGTAATGCGTCTGCACAAAATAAATGGTTCATATAAAAATGACGTGCTATTTAGCAACAGAAAATTAAGAGCCCATTAAGGTTTCACAAAGTAAGCAGGTCCAAGCCCATTAAGGGTCGATGCACCAAAAAGAAGTGTGAATTTATTACCTAAAAGCTCTCCACCGCCATTGTTTATGCTCTTCTAGAGCATTCTTCCAACTAGTACATGGTTCCAAGTAATGAGACTTCAAGTATGTGGTTATAGAGTTGGACACTTTATAGTAGCCAAATGTTTCACAATTTCAAATAATGTAATATTAGATCGCCGCAAAACAATTACCATAAAAACATAGGCATATGAAGCAATTATAGTAAACTTATAAATAGAACAATTTTCTATACCACCAAAGGGTATTCGGAGACAGTGGGATTCTCATGCCCTGTTGGCTAGACTCATTTGTTGCCCCACCTCCACATACATCTCATCGCTCACGTGTAGGAGGCATCTAAATCTTAAGCACTTGCAAGTGCATTAAGTATGACAAATATTAAACGAGTTAACATAAGACTCATTTGTTAAACGAAAGTACAATAACATAATCCACAATTTAAAGAGAGAAAATAATAAAGAGGATGATAAAATATTTTACAGCTTTTTCCACCTTTTTACATTCCTATATGGGGAGTAACCGAGTAAGGGAATGGGATATGAAGATGCGTAGAGAATGGTGAGGATTATCCTTCAATTCATACACTCACTTGCCCCCTCCCTAAAAGATACTAAGGGGAAATATTTACTCTTCCATACTCTCCTTTACTCCACTGCCAGTCCCAGACAAAGGAATATGTACTATTAAAAGTCAATTACACATGATTAATTACATAAGATTATAAGTTTTCTATGTGGCAAATAATATGGATAAGATTAACAAGGTAGTGATACATCTATGCCACTTGGCTATGTTATATCATACCCCCTGAAATGCACCCGCATATGCTATCTTAAGTATTTTACCACTTCCTTATCGTCAATAAAATATTGTTATATATATTATGTGATAAAGACACCTTACATTTATAAAACTTTACTCATTATTGGTGGAAAATATTTTACGTCATGAATAAATGCTCAAATATTGAGTAAAAAAAAAGTAAGTTGTCATAAGTGTACCCCTTGCAGTAGGCTTAATGATAGGTTCATAATGTTAGTTGCAAAGTTGGAGGGTCAACAACATTGTCTATGACTCGATTGTAGTTCAAAGCCGAAAACTCTTATTCATTAGCATAGTTGTAGCAATTGGAATTTTATATTGAGTGGTCGTGTACATCACGAGATCCTTGTGGCCATACTCAACAGTTGCATCATGATGCACACCTCCATTTGATGTCACTATCTTTTGGAATTTTTCGAACTCAAAACATACCACAATTGTTTGGCAGACTTTAAATATTGGAGTATGATGTCACTATCTTTTGAAAATTTTCAAATTCAAAACATGGCACAACTGTTTGACAGGCTTTAAATATTGGTGTATAGTGTGTTTAAAGTTTTAGATTGGTCATGTAATTACAAAAGTATTCGAAATAGGATTACCCAAGGTTAAAATAAATAGAATGCTTGTGACACAAGGGGCTAATTATTAGTTCAAATAAATAGAATGCTTATGACACAAGGGGGTCATTATTTACATTAAGAACTGTAGTTACTAATGTCGGGATTATTTGGGACATTTGGGGTTAAAGCATCCAAAATTGCAAGGGGAAACATATAACAACATTATTGAAATAGATAGCTCGTGTGGTAAATGTGAACAATCACCCTTCTAGAATTCTTGAATGAAAAAAGGTTTTGATAAAAATGAAAGGGCAAACATTGAAATATGATTGTTAAACTAGTACACGCGATGATCAAAGTACTGAACGTCGTAAAAAGTATAGAAATATATATAAAGAAAATAGTAGTTCTGGAAAGTCCCCCCCCCCCCCAATTTGAATGCATATTGGCAGCACATTGGGTAAGCTGAAGCATCATGTTAAACAAATAAGGTCGGACTGATCGTTAAAGATGAGGTGACTTACGAAACAAGAGTCATTGTCATCTCAGTAAGACAATAAACTATATCCATTTTCAATGTACACCAACAAGTGGATACCATGACATTACTACATGGATGGTAAGAAAGGCATATGGTTATCACATGCAATTAAAGCAGGGTTGTTAATGGGTAATGTATATCATACAACTAGGAGTGTGTATTCTCACTTGCTATGTATATATATTTTTCCAACATGTATTTGTCATATAGACAATTCTTAATATGTGGCACTGATGAGGCTTGTGAAAGTATGTACTGTTAGGAATATGATATAGGCTTTGTTGTCAATGTGTGTGTGTGTGTGTTCAAAACCTAAAGCACGAGATGGTATTACAAGAACACTCTTTGTATCTGTCTTATTTCATTTATTTTTAGAGAAATTTATTGCGAGTTACTTGTGTTAAACATGTAGGATTTATTTGCTTATTCATGTTTTATTCTAATAAAAATTCCCATCCGTGTCCTTATATTTTGACACCGGCCGTGCAAGCATATAAAAATCATTCGAAGCAAAAATTGAGCCAGAAGTCTCTTAACTTTTGAAAAAAATCTGGTGACACATTAAAATTTAAAAAAAAAAGGTCCCATCACAAAGTTTTGATTTACACTTAAAATGTATCAATCCTTCATGTCCAATTATAGATCAGTTCAGTTTTGATTTTGAGGTTTCAAGCGCGTGTTTTTAAAATTTACAAACAAATTCAAGTTGGCAAAATTTTGGACAATTGTTTTGAGGTATAATTTTAATCCATAATGTTAAGAATTCAAAAGCAAAATTCATAAAACTAGAGTATCTATCCCTTACAAATATAACTTCAACTAAAATGCCCACAATTAAAAAATACAATATTGACAATTCAACCATCTACATTACAATATCAAATATATGATTTTTAGAGTCAGACTTCTATAACAAAAAATAGACTTTAGATTCAATCAATAATTAAAATTGTTATAATTAGTAGTCCGATGAATACTAACACTATTTGCACTTGAATGGTGATTAATCTATGAACCATCACACCTACACAACAACATGACTATGAGTAACTTAGCATGACACTTTTTTTTGGGGGGGGGGATAAAAAACTCAACATGGCACTTGATTCCAATGTGGGCCATGTTCGGCAAAATTAGTTGTTTAGACAGCGAATAGCGGTTCAGGTAGTGAATAGCTATTTAGATAGCATGTAGTGTTTATAATTTAATTGTTAGCGAATAGCTATTTAGATGAGCAGTTAAAATAAATGTGTTTGACAAATTTAACTGATAGGTTAGCTGATTAATGTAAATTGATGTACAAGGGTATAGATAATTTTCAAATATAAAATTTTCAAATAATATTTTTCGGCTAAAAACATGAAATGCTACTTTTGAATGTGAAAAGCTAATACTGTTAGCTTTTCAGAAACGTTACTTAAAATGTTATACAATACTTGAAAAGTTAGTAAAAACACTACGGTATTGAACACCTAAAATTAACTTATTAGTGTGTTGACTTGGTCAAAACACTAATGTGACATTTGGTTGAAAGTAATACAATTACTAGTGATGGAATCAACCTTATAATGTAATTGTTAGTGTAATGAAATGTGATAATAATTACATGACAATGTTATGTTACAAAGTTTTTACAATTGTAATAGGATGAATTCATTTACAGACAATACTTAATTTTACATGTGGTATGAAATATTTGCAATTCATTTCGCATTTTATTTTGCATACTTTAAGTATTTGTAGTATTGTTGATAATTATCATCCAATATCTTATCATCATGATTATGATGTTTCACATGAAACTTACTTCACTCTGTTTATTATAAATTACAACAATGTAGTATTGTTCAAGTTTTGTAAGTAGAGAGAGAAGATGATGATAATGACGTGTGTGAGAGAGAGAGATGATGCCAACAACGTACAAAAATGTTGAAAATTCTATGGTGCATACCCCATGTACCTAGTTATTTATACACTTATATAAGAGGGTATGTATTATGCTAGAATACATACGTTTGTATCTAAGAATTTTTGAAACACGGTACACATCCTCTTATATAGGTGTCTACATAGTTAGGTACATGGGTATATATCATAGAATTACTGTAAAAATGTAGTTATAATAATACAATCATGGTATAGGTTAAATCATATTTAATATGGAGAGAAGAGAGAATGGGACGTGAGGGGGCTTCAAACCTTTAAAAACGTCATGGTGTAGACTAAGAGTTGAGAAACAGATGAGTGAAAAATGATAGAGGAGAGAGAAAGTCCCTAAATATAATAGCTTATGGTTAGGTTGACTTTGATTTAAATGCATGCAATCACAATGTTTAGAAAATGCTAAGTAATTGTATTTGTATAAATTAAGGTAAATGCGATCATAATGCAATCTCAATTACATTCATTAATGGTAACTGGACATAGTAATAAAATTATCATTACTATTTTGATCGTATTGTCACCTTGATTACATAGAACTAAACGAGCCACAAATGCTACTCAAACCGCTGTTATCGAATACAGTCCTAATATGACAATAACAGAGAGAGAGAGAGAGAGAGAGAGAGAGAGAGAGAGAGAGAGACGTGACCAATATCATATCACATAAATATATTAAAAGTAGGATTGAACTCATGTATGAGCGACGCGTGAGATGCCACATAGGATGTTATCTAGAGTATCACTTGGGATAAGAATGACATGTAGGATAGCAACATAAAAGTCTTCTATAATGTAATTAAGATGGATGTAGGTTATCAATGCAATTTTAATTCAATTTAATGTTAAACTTTTCTTATGTGTTATGATTAATTAGTAATTGAGTTTTGTCTTAAAAAATTTAAATGTAGAACAAACAAATGATTTAGATGATACTAAAGAATAATAAGTGTGTTAGACATTATTTTGAGGTAAGTATACATTGGACATCTAAATCTAAATATAGTAGTTTTTATATATTTATTTATGAGTGAATATATCATGAGATGAAACTTGAATATTAATTGATTTGCTTATTTTGCAGAATGTAAAGCTTAATTGCTTAAGCGTGTCACATAATTGGATTTAGATAATATGAAATACAGTAGGATCTTAATGTGATTATGGGTTTCACTTACGGCTACTTTAAGTTGGTACAATATTTAGTTTATTTTCACATTTGTAACTAACGTTCATGATATTAAAAGAAAAACATGTCAATGAATTATTCAGTTTATATTTCACTTGAAGTTATATTTTGCGCTCAAAAATCACATAGTACAATTAATTCTTTTAGCAAGTTTAAATTTAAATTTAATAGTTAAATTAATATATAAGAGTAGTTTGTCTATATTCCAAAATATATCATGATTGACTTCATAAATTAGCAGTGCTCCCCCCCCCCCCAAAAAAAAGAACATTAAAAGTTTTCCTAAATTCAAATTCCATTTTAGATGGTAGAGAAGCGATTCTGTAGTTGTCTGTAACTGTAGTGGTTTGGTGCTGGTAGGGGTCTGTCAGGCTCGTATGCAGGTTGGACTTTTTTTCTGGGAGTGACAGCAGCTGCTTAAAGTAGAGTGTTGAGGTACGTTCTTTCAACTTTCTTTCAGTTTCAGCTTCTTTGACACTGTTTCTCCTCTTTAAATGCTTCGCAAACGCTGTCTTCTATAAAACTTTTTCATCAAACCTTTTTCGTGGGTCTCTTGGAATCAATTTCTCTACGGGTAGGAATACCGGTAGGGGTAAGGTTGCCTACAGCTGGATCTCCCCAGACCCCGCGAAAGCGGGACCCACACTAGGAGGTATTGTTGTTGTTGTTGTTGTTGCTAAATTCAAATTCCACTAAAATTTCTTCATCTACTACTAATCTCCCTTTCTACTTTTTAAAATTTTTTTTATCTTTCTTTGTTGGTTTTTTTTATAGATAATCATACACTAAAGAGAGGAGATTATATATGATCAAAAACTTATCTGTCTGTTTGTTATTACTGTCAACAATTTTTTCATGCTTTGTTGATCGTGAGAATAATTAATCAAATTTATTTTTATTCATATCATGGGTCGAATAGTCGGAAGGATCATGATCACTATTAAATAATATTAATGGTGTCATTAAACTATTGAAATAATCTTCAATGGATATATGAAATAAGTGCATGCGTAATGAATACAATTAAACCAATATAAATCTCTAGAAAAAAAACGCTCATTTTGTGATGATTATTAGTTTTAAATGGCATGCACGACCCTACGAATTTGACATTTAGTCTCACATATGCTAAATAATCTTTTACTAATTTATTCTTATTGGTAAATTACCTTATTATTTCATTTGAATGCCCATCTTTAATATTATATAACATTTGCTAGATACCTTACTATATCATTTTAATGTTCACCTTTAATTATTATATTATATATTATTTTTGAAATTAATTACCGCATTATCCCGACAGCTACTAATTTTACTTAGAGTTTATCTTAATTTGCAATTCCTATAAGAATTACTGACACTTAAGTCCCTAAGTTTAAGGGTAACTATCTTTAGGCCCCTGTCTTTTCAAAATTAATTATGGGGTACCCTATATTTTTTGAAAACTAATTTTCAAGTCCTTTTTTCTTACTATTTTGTCCTTGAACGTTTAGAAATTGTTGAATAGTCCCTATAATATGAAAAACGTGTAAACAAGCTATTTTTAATGGGTTTTTTTTTCAAAAAATATACTTGTTTTAACTGATTTAACTTCTTATAATGACTTTACAGATACTAGTTATCACAATCTACTACTATATCTTATATATTATAATTTATGTGGTTATAGGGCCACCATGCTTAGCAAAAATAATTGAAACTTAATTAGAGAGTTTTGACCGTTACCTGAACTTAGCCGGTGCTGGACTCCGATGTTTGTCTAACTTCCGGTTTACAGAGATTGTTAATCTCAACCCTACCTTCCTTAGATCAGGTACAACACAGATCCATTTCGTTCCTACCTTGGACCGTAGTCTTTAATCAAGTTTTAAGTATTTTTAAAGGATAATGGAACTTTAATCAAGAATTTATAATATTCAAAACATAAGGTTCAATTGGATAACGTTTTCCTATTGGGAAACTTCTTTTATTAAAAGCTTGAAAGCGGAAATATTACAATGGAAGGCTTTGAAGAGGGACTTTAAGCTAAAATCATTAGAGATGCTTGCTCATGGAGAAATGAAGAATCCCAACGTCTCTTTTGCTCAATAATGCTCAAATGACCATGTCCCTTCTCAGCACTCGACTTCTCTATTTATAGAGGGGATAGAGATACATAGGACGTCTTAATGGCTTACAGTACATAAATATTTTTCACATGGCTACAGTACATAAATATTTTTCACATGACTACAGTACACATTGACTCAACAGTACACATTTTATTTTACAGACCGGACACTTATCACGATAATACACTGCTAGGACAACTACTTTTCAGAACTTTTAATGATGACAATACTAGTCATCATTATTGAGATTCTGTATGCCTTCATCTCCAATTATATATTCCAGACCATCACTATTTGGATAATCATCAAAATCTTCATCAATTTATTTAAGATGTTCTAGATTCCATTCTTCAAATAATTCAAAAAGATATTTTCTCCCATTTTCTGATAATAATTTTCCAGCTCCAACATAAAAGAGATAATCGAATATATCTTCAGACACTGCACCCTCCACCTTCATGTAGTCTTTGAATTCATTATCATAGGCGAAAGTATTGTTTCAACAATACATCAATATTTTTCCTCATTTGATTAATGCCTAACATTGATGATAAACGTTGAAAAATCCAACAGCCCTTGATAAAGCAGAATTAGTAACTAGATGTAATGGATTTCCATGAATCCAATTTTGTCGCTCATCATTGGAATCTTCGCAGTCAACAATCTGGACAAGATAATTGGCTGGTTTGGCCTTTTCATTCTCATATTCAACCATGGCACTATAAATTTCTAAATTAAGGCATCTGTGAACTGGAACTTTCGTTGGGCCACTAGGAGATGTAAGAATCCAATGGATCCTTCTAAACATGCATTGCTGGAATTTAGTTAGGGTTGGGGAAAATGGGAATTTTGGATCTGGTTTTTTTGTGAAGTAAAGTATCATTCCGTATTTTCAGACTTTATAGACAGGGTTATTTGGAGATAATGAATTTGTTGGGAAAAAAACACCTCCAACTCCAGACCTATCGGGAAAGTAGATTGTTGTACCCCAAGACTCCCAAATGTCATATGAATAATGATGATAAAAGTCGATACAAGATGCATACCACTCATTGAACCATTTTTCTTGAACATGAGAACTTATTTTTATTGGATATCATAAGGACACCGAAGGTAATTAATTTGCAATTCTAGAAGGGAAATTCTTTGGGCTATTAGGTGGACAGTTGATAGTATACCAAAACGTGATCTACTTTTTTGTATGGAATTATAGGTTATCAATAAGGACTTTACTAGAAGGCGTAACCCGTTTAGTAGAAATGACATTTTGTTAAGAATCTCCTCCTTTTCTAGCAGAATGTCGGATTTGATGATCACCATTGACGAGTTTTCGAATTAGACTGTCTGGTAGAGAGTTATTCGATTCCTGTATGTGTTCAATAGAGAAAGAAAACTGGTTAAGCCATAATTGCCTGTGTAAAAGTATTCCTTACAACAACAACACCTCCCAATGTGGGTCCCACTTTTGTGGGGTCTGGGAAGATTCAGCTGTAGGCAACCTTACCTCTACCGGCATTCCTACCCATAGAGATACTAATTTCAAGAGGCCCACAAAAAAAGGATTTTATGAAAATATTTTATAGAATAAAGATTTTGTGAAAACATTTAATAGAAAAATTAAGGACACATAGCAATGAATGACTAAGATATATTAAAAAGACAAGTTACTGAAACTATGTAACATAAGCACAATAAATCAGATGAAGGTACCATACCTTAACAACCAGAGGTAAGCAAACGATGTCTCTTCCCATAAGAAAGTACTACCTGCATACAAACACAACATACAAAAAAACCACTACCAGCACTATGCCACTACAACCAAAAGACAGCTACGGGGCCGACTCTCTGCGATCTAAGATCTTAATCATGTCCCGCCACAACTTCCTATCCTGAGCCAGGTCATCCGACAAACCGATAACTTTCAAGTCCTCTCTAATCACCTCTTCCAAACTCTTCGTTGGTCACCCCCTCCCTCTTTTGCCTTCGGGGACGTTGATCATCTCATATCTCCTCACTGGAGCGTCCACACTCCTCATTTTCACATAGCCAAACCATCGGAGTCTTGTTTCTCTCATCTTATCTTCGATTGGAGTTACCTTAACTAAGTCCCTGATTGCTCAATTCCTAATTCTATCAATTCTTGTATAACTACACATTCACCTAATCACCCTCATCTCTACTATCATCAACCTTTGAACCTGCGTCTTTTTCAGATGCCAACATTCCGATCCATAAAGAACAATTGCCCTAACTATCATACGATAGATTTTGCCTTTCAACCCCATAAACACCCTCTTATCGCACAGCACCTATAAGGTATACTTCCATTTTTGTCAGCCCACTTTTATTCGTTGGTTAATATCTTCATCAATATTCTCATTATATTGAATGATTGAGCCTAGATACTTAAATTTATCGACCTTAGGTGTCGACCTCCCATCTAGGGTGACTTCTCCCCTTGTATCTACCATTCAACTGAAATAGCAATGAAGGTACTTCGTTTTCGATCTACTTACTCTAAAACCTTTGGATTCTAGTGTATGCCCCCATCGCTCAAACTTGTCATTAACTCCCTGTCTGGTCTCATTAATAAGAACAATGTCATCTGCAAATAGCACACACCAAAGTAACTCATCTTGAATTCCTCTTATAAGTTCATCCATAACTAGAGTGAAAAAGAAATGGCTTAAGGCGGAACCCTAATGCATGCCCATACTAACGAATAAGTCATTGGTGACCCCTAAACCCATAAGTCTCCCCTGCGCTTGCATATTTGATAAATTCTTTTTTACAAAACCAAGTATTCCTTTGCAATCTATTCTAATAAGAAAAGGTTTTGGGGATAAAAAGATTAAGAATTTTTCAATTCCTCTTATGACTACAAGGATTTCTTTTTCCATTGTAGGATAGTTGCTTTATGCCTTATTAAAACTTCAACTGCAATATCTGCAGAGTTTTTCTCATTCTTTGATTTTGAGTACTACACTCCAGTATTCATTGCTAGCATCTTTTTCAAGAACTAAATCATCTCCTTCGTTAAGCAAATTAAGAATAAGAAGATTTTTACACATCTTTTTGAAGTTTTGAATAATCTTTGTGTCATTAGTAGTCCATGTCCAACTTACTTCTTTCTTCAGTTTATGCTGCAATGGTTTTCTTAATTTAATTGGCTAAATCTTTAATGAAATCTAAAGCATAAGTAATGCATCCGATAAATCTTTCTAGCTGCTTTCTATCTTCAATTTTTTCAGGAAATTTTTCTATTTTTTATAGAATATACTTTTGTAGGATGATCTATCTAGCTTTTATCTCTAGTCTTAAAAACTCAATTTCTTCATCGGCATAAATGCATTTGTTCTTACCAAGTATAGTGCCAAGATCAATGCATCTTTGGGTGGCAGCTAAGATATTATCTTTGTGCTGTTTTATGGTTTGGGAAAAGACAAGAATATCGTCCATGTAAACTAAACAACAATGATTAAGGTCTTTGAAAATTTTATCAATTCTTCTCTGTAATATTTGGGGTGCATTTTTAAGATCAAATGGCATTACTATCCATTCATAATGTCCTTGTGGGGGCACTAAAAGCAGTTAAATGAATACTCTCCTCATCCATTTTTATTTGCCAATAACCACTTTTGCAATCCATTTTCGAGAACCAAGAGACTCCTTAACTTTTGTTGAAAAAGACCATTTTGGTAGGAGTATAGTAACCATCAAATACAGTATTATCATTAAGTTTTTTTACTATTGATTATCATTATAGCTTTTTCTCTATTTTATTCAGCATGATTTCTTACCATAAATGCAGGACTACTGTGAGGGCTCTTAGTGCTTATAATCAATCATTTATCCATAAATTCTTTGATTTGTTTATTGAACTCTTGAGTGTCCTGGTAGGTATACACCATCTGTTTAACTCGAATGATGGTGTTGGGATTTAATCAAGTGATTTTAGCAAATGTTTTTGTCTTTATCCCAAAATTTTAGAGGATTGTCAGGGTAGAGTTTCTTGCACAATGTTTCTTGTTGTTCAACAATTTGCTATTTAACAGATAACTCAAGTAATGAGATTTTTAATGCTACTTCTGATTGTGCAGGCATTACCTTCTCACCACGCTAGCTGCGTGTGAATTCAATTTTTTGATGAGTGTAAGCCATACTTAATTTTTCAATAGGGATTGAGTGACCATTAATTATAAATATTATTTGGTTTATGGTTTGCGTGCATGGAGAATATGATTTTTGAAAATTATTTCCAATAATCATATCATGGAAGGTTGGTCAGTAGCCCATAAAGCTGGTATAATGCATTTGACTCATCCTAATTCTATGTATAATCCTTCCATGGGTTCATTGTGACTCATATACACTATTATCGGCTATCCTTACCTATAAAGAATTTTTAGATCTTTTCCACATGAATTCAGAAAATAACGATTTTTTTCCAAAACATACAGAACAACCACTGTTTATGTAAGCACAAAATTCATATTTGTTCTATCCCTCTAAACATACTTTTATTGGGATACATATGCTATTAGGATTTATATTGGTAGCTTCATAGCATATTTTCATAGTCATATTTTTGACTAATTCATCCAATCATCCTCATAGATTGGTTCACTAACAGTTCTAATTTTATATCCAATGACCTTCCTATCTAGACTTATTAATCGATCTATACTAGGTCTCGCCGCTTCAAAACTCATTATACTCATTTCACTGGGCGGGCTAATTGTATAATCTTCTTTAAGCTCCTTTTTAGCCGATGAAGATCCTTCTTTCCAATCTGACCTTGTACTCATACTTCTTAATAATTGGGTTTAATGGTGATTTTACCTTCTTCATCAATCTTTATTATATTTTTCTTATTGATCTTTGTAGGATTGACAAAACTAGATATCCATGAGCGATCAATCTTTATCTCATGGAGATTGAACTTAATCCTCTAGATCTTTTGCATATGGGTAGGACTTGCAAATTTTTCTGCTTCTATCATGGTCACCTTCGTCTTTAGATCTATTGTATTATCTAATTTATAGATAATTTTTTCAGAATATCCTTAAAGGATATCCTCATCTTTTCATGCCTATCCCAACTGTTTTTATCTTATGGGATATGAAGTTTTTGGCAAATTTATCTTTTAGACTTACGTAATATCCAGATCGATAATTGAATCCTACTGACCCATTACATAGATTGATTTTTATCCCCGTGATTATCTGATTATTAAATTTGGTGTGCCTAATATCACAGAGTAAAGTGTAAAGATCAATATCTTTACCATAATATTGTAATAAAGTGATTTGAATTTGGACGCTTTCGACATGGATATATCTATACTTTCTATCTTTGTTATGCTTAAGGATATTATCCCAATTAATCAGATTAACTTCCCCAACGTCATACTCACAATTCTTAATCTCCATATCTCCTTCCATCATTTCACATACGTATTTGCTTTTTAATTGAATGGTGGATTTTTTATAGATCATGTCCTTTTGGATTATACGAAGAACCCAATCTCCTTTGATTTCCTGATGATCATTGTTTACAACAAACTAACCGAGCTACTTTCCATCACATGACTTGTTTCTTCATAATAACTTTATTCATATTCATTGTCCAGTATAATTTCAACAGTTCATTTGTTGTTACTTATGGCTAGGTCTAATGCATCACCTTCACTAAGCTTAACATAATTTAGACTTCATAAAGTTTCAATAGGCTTGTTGTTCTTCCCATTTTTGCATTCATTGGCATAATGCCCTATTTCTCCGCATGCCCAACATTTGTAATTATTTTTTCCTGCTGAACAATAAGCAGCCTTCCTAAAAGAACTTTGTTTTTTAGGACTAGGTTTGTTATAATACTTTCTTCTATATTTCTCCCCCCTTTGGTTATTAAAGCTCCTTTTCTTAAAAAAATTTCTCTTACGTATTCTTTCAGGTTCCTTTTCCATTGGTGCAGCGAATCCCAGCACATTATGAATTATTTCTTAATTTTCTTTTGTTTTTGGAGATCAATACATTTATCATTAACCCATTTTTTAAAATAAGAAATCCTAAAACCAAGGGTACAATGACATCTGCTCGTTCAAGATATGCAATGTATTTTTCATTAATTATAGAATTTATAGGATATGGTAATTTATCATAGAACATACCAAGATTGGTTTTATTATGTCCAATTTTGTAGTAATATTAGCTAAATTCAGCAATGTAATTTTCTAGATATCTCATATCCCATAATTCTATGTTGTTAATCTTTATTTGCCATTCTCTTGGTTTTTCTTTAGAGTCAAGTTTAGCTCCGATGAATTCAATTTAAATTTATTTGCACAAACTTCTGAACATAACAGCTGGTGTTTCCATTGCTCTTAATATATTTTTACTATCTTCACTTAACGAATCATACCAGTCAGCTACAGTGCCAGCAAAACTATGCTCGATATAATTTAATAAGTTTGCTACAGCCTATGTAGTATTTAGGTTTAAGACACTATTAATTCATCTTTTCCAATACTCAAATATTTATTCTTTATTACGGGCTTCATCAATGTTTAAGGTATATCCAGTTTTGCTAATTAGGGTAAGACCAATTTCTTTATAATTTGTGGTTTTCTTTGGGATAAGCTTGAAGGAAAAATTACTTGTATGTCCTGCTGGGACGTATCTAGGTCTTAGAAAATGAGTATTTCTTCTAGATGGTTCATCAAATTCTTCAGGTTTACGAACGACATTCTTAACTAAATTAGTTTTTACTTCATATAGGTTGATTTCTTCTTCGATCTCATTGATTTCATTTTCTGTTGACATTTTTTCATATTTTTTTTTATCAAGTTTCCTCATAATTTCTTCCAATGGTAATACATTGAGATCCTTTAATTTAATCAGATTCATCTACTGATATATTTCTTCTTCTAATTGAACATTATTAGTCTCTTCATTATCATCAGACAACACGTCATGTTTATCGCTAATTGCGCCAATGATTTTGTTCAATTTTTTCGGATTTTGTTCCTTTTTGAGCATTTTTTGTAGCTCTTCAAGAGTATATTGTTCATATTCCATCTTCTTCTTGTTTTGTTGTCAGATGATTTTTCACCAGACAGTTCTCCAATTTCTTTTTGGATTTTTATTTCATGCAAAGGAAATTAAATCTTGTTTTTTGGTTTTGAAAAGAATATTTGTGCTGAAAATGAGTACTAACACTAGGGGTAGCTTTTTCGCTATGTCTGACTTCGTTAATAAGAGAAATATGTACTACAATTAACTGATTTTTAAGCTCCTTCAGTTATGTCTTGATTGTTGCTAATTCGGCTTTTAATTCTAAAACAACATCAGCAATATAGTTTAATTGAGGTGACCAGGGCAAACAGGTGATAATTTAAGCATTAATCACAGTTAAATACAACTAATTAGCTTAATAATCTTAATTATTTTGGTGCACGTGGCTCTAATACCAGTTGAAAGAGAATGTCAAGATCTATTAGTGAGCAAAAAACCACAAACACAAATTTAAATTTTTCGAAAGTAAATTTTTAAGGATTGAGGGTAAATTTGTAAATATGAAAAGTTTTTGGGCGTGCCATGCAAACTAGAATAGTGTCTGGGTCTAGAAAATAGCTCAAATAAAAAGTTGAGGGTCCTTTCTGCTAGTTTCCTCAAAAGACAAGGTACCTTATATTAGTTTTAAAAACCGAGAGTTCTTAAAATAGTTTATACAAAATTGAGGGTACTTCAGCGTAGTTTATTATTCCTATAAATATGGATTTAATTTTGTAGTATCTCATTTAAGTATGTGCTGAAAAAGAAAATTTGTGTCCCCATATAATTCTTAATTGTGGAATGATACAAAAATGAGTCATAACAAATGCTGGTTAGCTAAAACGGAAGAATCTTATTCTTTCTGCGAACAATGTCAGGATGAAAGTTACAATCGCTGTAATTATTTTGCACTCATCTGAGAAAAAGTGACTGTTCGTATTAAAAAAAAGGTAATTTCCTATTCAAATTTATGTGCAATGACTGTAAATAAAAGTTAGGATTGAAATATGTAAGAGTTTAACTTATAAAATCGGTATTAAGTTATATACAATTGAATTGCAGCATCACGGGTGACTTAACCAAAAAGTTTAAAGTTTATTATTAAACATGACAATGAACACCAAGAAGGGTACACAATAAACATTGTCCACAAAGAAATGTCCAACAACTTACCAATGGTTATATGTCTGCACTCAAAATAACTTCACTACCACAATTATCAAATGCAAAAAAAATAATCAAATTGGCACTATACATTTTTTAGTGTTAGTAAACTCCTACAAAATGTTAGTTATAATTATGCAAATACCATGACATATTACGATTCTTAGAACTAAATATAATCGGAGATTAAAATAATAACAATTAATAAATTCATCAAACTTTGTGCAGGCAACTACAGAAAATGAAATATATTAGAAGTCCACGATTGAAATGTCTCTCTGTAGTTAAGCATAAATCAATACAAAAATATTAACGTATATGTTCTCACTAAATGATAAGCATGTAAAAAATCATTGCATGCATTTAATAATACATCGTTGATGATAAGTAGTTAGAAACAAATAAAAACTCAAAACCTAACTTAGTATAATATATGTTACTTTTGTATGTTACTTAATATGAGAACGAAAATTGGCAACTAATAGATATCGAAAACGACAAATCTGATGCGTTATTGAACATTTCATATTAGCACTACTTTTCATACATTATATTTCACATAACCATATGATGCATTTTTTAAAAATAAAATCCAAGTTTAAGAAAGACAGCATACTAGAAATATTATGATTTTCCTTTGCTCCCACCGTCAATATGGTTATTTCACAAAATTATTTATACTTAAAAAAATCACACAACGTCAAACCTTATCATATCTCAAAACCAAAAAAAAATAAATTAAAAACTTCCTGACTAACAAGATTAAAAAAGATATACAGTACATCAAAAATTTAAGTACATCTAATTAAGGTGACTTCATACTAAATAAAGTTAGAAAAAATAGACTACCATCAAGTTCATGAAACTCATTATGGTATACCACAACAATAACATATATAATAAAATACTGAAACTTATCAACTGAGAAATAATAGCTATAGTGCAATGTACGGATAAAAAACTAGTAACAATATATAAATACCTGATGAAAACACCAGTCGCGTAACGCTGGTTGCATTCGCGGAGCTGTACCCTTTTACCCTTCTCCCCAAAACCCTAGCCCCACCCTCCCCCCTCCGCTTGCAAGCCCCCCCCCTCCCCAACACTCTCTCTCTACCGTGACGGCGAGAACGATCTATCACCGCCATAGCCACCACCGCCGCCACCACCGTCTCCAACACTGTCAGCTTCATCGTCATCATCATTCATCTTCATCCCGTCTTTTTCCACACTGTCACAAATCTCCGTAAGTGTCGCTCTTCCTACTTGTATGTATTCAGTGTCCAAGCTGTATGATTCCTGAATATGCATTTTGAGTGCAGAAACTGCATCTCAGATTGGTTTTGAATCGGAGATGTTTCCTCAATCGCCAGCTGCTTAGTTGTTAAATTCTATTGGTATACTAGAAAGTTGGGTTCTGGGATTAAGATTTTTCGGTGTGATTGAGTCAGTTAGCTGTTCTGATCCTCTTTTAGCGCTCGCATTCGCTTTCATTTTTATTTTCTACATGCGAATGGTGAATCTGGATCAAAAATATTGAGGGTTGTTTTAATTTTTTTTTTTATGATGCAGATTTGTTCATCTCTAAACCTTACTGTAATTCTATGGACAATAGGAATCCTCCGTGGCATTGTTAACCTGAGATCAAATTTATGCTTGTTTTTTGTTTTGTTGCGTTGTTTTGCCGGATGATCAGTGACTAGGCCTTAAAGAATCTGCTGGGTGATGTCTATATTACATTACATGTTTAGGATAGACTGTTGTATGGCGTTTAGTGTTGACTAGGTTTCCATTTTCATCCAGAATTTAGTAATATTTCGTTTAATGAAGTTTGCAGGGCAATGCGTTGCTTTTGGCCTTGAGAAAGGAGGGCCAAACATCCAGAGGCAGGTCTTGGAGTATTTGACAATTGCTGCTTCTGAAAAATGAGCAATAAAGCGGAAGTTGCCGTGGCTGCTTCTTTGAGTTGCATAACTACAGAAGGGAGCTCCGTGTTCCGTGAAATTGAGTTCCATTTGGCTAAGAAACCCTATAGTTCTTTTCCCAATAGTTCCGGCTTCAAGCTTGAAACTTTGAACCCTTCCACGTCCTCTAGTTCTTCCCAACCCAACCCTCACTCTTCGTCTAGAAAGCCTGAGGTATCCGATTTCCTTGACAGCCTGCTTGATCCTGATCTCACTTTCAGAATCCCTTTCCGAAGGATTGTAAGCTTTTCCCCTCTATTTTGTTTGTTTGGATCTTTCTTTTCCCATCTGATTTGTATTAATATCTGTATTCTTTGAGGTGGGTGCCTTTTTGGTTATTGTAGTTTATGTTTTAGCCCACATAGGCAGGAACTGTGCTTCTTGTTTGTTTGTCTGTCTTTATCGTGGTCTCCACTCCATGCTTCATGCAATTTCGCATTGCCTCCTTGTTTCCATGTGTGATTCACTTTTTTTGTTTTGATTTGATTTTGTACTCTGAACTTGACACAATATGCATGGGGTATGGTCTTTCATAACTACTCTTAATGTATAGAGCACCCTGGGCAACTCCCTTTTGATTTTACCATGTTGATTAGCCTAAGTGCTTATTTTTGTTTTGTGCTCAATACTGTTAAATGATATACTATATTGTATATGACAGGGTGCTGGTTTGGAAAATCTCGGGAATACATGTTTCCTTAACTCTGTGCTTCAGTGCCTGACATACACAGAGCCGCTAGTAGCATATTTGCAAAGTGGCAAGCACCAAACTACTTGTGAGCCTTCCACCACCTTCTCTTTTGCCCCTGTTGGGTATCTACCATTATGGATTCTTAGCAGAATGCGACAACTGAAACTAGACTTATAAAAGCATGTGTTTTGCCATCTAAGCATTCTGTTACCAATATAGGCACCCTGAAACTGGTTTAATCTTTTCCATCTCATTGCATCTTATATATTTGCTTGAGTTATTCTGCCAACCATGCAGAATTTAGGAAATGAATACTATGGCACATATTTCTGAGCTAACTTTTTGGTTACCAGCATCTCTTGCTTTCATGGCAGTTTTATTAGCTAATATATCTGAAAGCTGGAGAGCAGAAGTGGTATTGCATTGAATTCTGTTGCATTTAGGGATTAGGAGTGCTGATAGGGGTTGTGAGGAGTTTATCACTAGATTAAGGACCATTTAGTGATTGGGCCGCATCATGAAATCAAAAGGGAAAAATTTGCAGCAGATGAAGGATCTGTCGAAGGCTCGATTCCTCCACTTCCTGAATATTTATGTTTTTATAATGTATGAGACGCCCTTGTCAGTTAGTGCTCCCTGTGCTGTTTAATAGGAATGTTCTGCTAGTGCTATGGCATAAGCATATCATTTAGTTAGCAAAGCAGAACATCCTGTAGATAACTTTAGTGTCTTCCTTGGCCTTTGTAAATCTTTTTGAGAGTATTTTGTGTAAAAAAATCTGGTCTTAGCCAGATATAAGCTTTATCTTAGAATCACATTTATTTATGCATATTAAAACTGATAAGGGTGATTTTCAGACATGCTAGCTTATCATAATTCTTATCAACAACATTCTTTGAACGTAAGTCAATGGCTGGTTGTGTGGGCTTATTTTCATTGCTGAAAATTACTTCCAAGTCATTAACTATGGACTCTGGGGGTCTCTATACTCGTCTTCAAGTTCATTAACTTTGTTCACGGCCATGTATAACCATGTATGTGACACATCCTGGTGGAGATTCCCATCGGCTATTAGGTGAATGAAGTCAATTCGGAGCTGTAGATGTGCACCTCATTAGCACTTTGAGATTCTTGACATTTAAGTAAAGGAACATAGATTCTCCCATGATGATGAGATTTATTGAATCAAACCTTCAAAAGCAGGTCTAGAACATGATGAATGTGAAAAAATGGTTGGGAATCTTTTGCTTCCTTTTTACTTTTTGTCTTCTTGTCAACCAAGAATAATATAGTCTTGACCAGGAAATTTCCTTCCAGGGTTTACATCTTCCTGGTTGAAAGATTGAAATAGTTGGAATGCATGCGGACCCCCCCCCCAAATTTAGTCTCCAATCTCGATTACTTAAGCAGTCTGATGACTCTCCTAGTGTACTAAAGATAGCCTATTCTTGAACTTACGACATAATATCATACCATGCACAGTTTTGCGAGGTGATTTTTATAATGATGAGGCTCCCTTGATTGATTTGTGAAGGTCACATAGCTGGTTTCTGTGCTCTGTGTGCCATCCAAAGACATGTAAGTCGTGCACTACAGTCTACAGGGAGAATAGTAGCACCCAAAGATCTTGTTTCAAATCTGAGGTGTATCCTTCCAGAAATGTGGCGACTATTTTGGTTTGCGTTATGGATTACTGTGGACATGACTGTACCTTTTTCTGTCACTGTCTCCTTTTGCTCCTCTCAAATCTGAGGTGTTGCTTACTGCTTACTGGCAGATATACATATGACTCACGTTTTTCATAGGGTTGGATTCCGTGTCATGCTTCAGGTTTTCTTAGTTTCCTTGACATTGTAGTTCACATGCTTGTGTGATTCCTTTTGTGTGTGGCTAAAATGCAAGTAGGATATAATGTTTGCCTCAATTCGAGGTTTGGTTAGACTTCCTTTCATCGTAGTTCGTAACTTTGTATCATTGGTTCTCCTGATGTTGTGTTTTTGGTTTTTGATTTGTTTTTAAACCGATGCATCAATGATGGCACATTGCTGGAGACATTATTGTAATTGGAGTGTACTTTTGGAGTTGGATGGTTGGAGTGCTTGCTTGTCAAACTTGCTATTGTTCGTTGGTCCATGCTGGATATTTTTGGGGGATATAACAATAAAAAACTGTTTCTTTCCATCAATGTATGGTTAAAGTTGTAGGTGTTATTTCTATTCCTTGACCTTACAATAAGGCATATCCCGGAACTTTCGAAATGCAAGACAAGAGGATGCACATGAATACATGATACATCTGCTGGAATCAATGCACAAATGCTGCTTACCCTCAGGGGTTCCTGCCCAATCTCCAAGTGCTTATGAAAAAAGTTTGGTTCACAAGATCTTTGGGGGCCGCCTTCGCAGTCAGGTTAGAATGTTAATATTCAACCTCTGGATTATTCACAATTTCATTTACATGAACTTATGTTTGGTAAATAATTTTGAAAGCTTTGTGGAAACTTCCTAATTGGAGACATTGAAACGTATCAACCCTGGTATCAATTATGATGCTTAGTGTACCGGTGCCTTGTTTCAGGTGAAATGCTTGCAGTGCTCCTATTGTTCGAATACGTTTGATCCTTTTTTGGATCTGAGCCTTGAAATAGCGAAGGCTGATTCTCTATATAAGGCTCTTGTGCATTTCACTGCTGCGGAGCAGTTGGACGGTGGAGAAAGACAGTACAAGTGTGAAAGGTGCAAGCATAAAGTTAGGGCACTCAAACAGCTTACAATTTACAAAGCACCATACATCCTGTCGATCCATCTAAAGCGTTTTCGTTCTCACTTTGGTGGGCAAAAGATTGACAAGAAAGTTCAGTTTGGTTCTACTTTGGATCTAAAACCTTTTGTCAGTGGATCCTATGTAAGTTCACCAGCACTTTTCATTTTGCAGTACATGAAGTTGGTGCCAATTTTCTTTTTTTTTTTGGGGGGGGGGTGCGTTGCTGGTGCCCTTTAGAGAATTTTTATGATTCATGGACTTCACTTCTATGCTTTAGCTTGAGAACTGTTCAGTTTAGTGTTTAGATGTCTTTGAGCTATTCAGTGAAGTTCTATGTTCATGGTAGGTAAACTGAGTAGCTGTTGCATTCCTTTGCTTGTTTGGACTCGGAAGCTCCTAAGAAATCATCTCTTCCAGCCTCACATTCTGCATCCCTTGTGTAGCATCCATCTCAGAGACTGTAGGCAGCATTTGCTTCATGGATTCACTTCTGATGAGTAGAAAACTTAGCTGATAGCTGCTGTATACTCATTGTATCTGATTGGCTGGAAAAATGATGACATTACATGACATTTCCCTCTCTAATCGGGCTTTAGATTGAAGGCTTTGTCCTCTGCCTCTTTCTAAGATAGAGAATGGGAATGCCAAGAAGACTGATATACAATTTTGTTATCAATTAGCTTTCCAGACTTCTTGAAGTAATTGATGTTGCTAGTATGTCAAACTTGACTGCCTTGTTCTATCACAGGAGGGTGATCTGAAATATACGCTCTATGGAGTTCTGGTTCATGCTGGTTGGAGCACACATTCTGGTCATTATTTTTGCTTCGTCCGTACGTCAAGTGGATTATGGTACTTGCTTGATGATAATAGGGTAGGCTTTTTAGCCCTTTCTCTTGACTTTTCTCCCCAGATGGTCTGTAGTTTTGCGACAGTACTAGTTGGTTAGCTGATCATCATCATATCATAATTTATGCTAACAGATGATATTATTTTGTATTGTTCTTGTGCATTTGACTAACTACCTAAAAACTCTGGCATAATTGAAGTTATTCTTTTTTCCTGTAGCTGATTTTGTGGTGCACATATTTTTTAATATTGAGTTTTAGAGTAGGACACTATATTTGTTTTTGAAGGTGCCACCCTCTTAAGCAACTGCAATGATCATGATTTTTCTCGTTATTCAAAATTTCTTCTCACAGTTAGGCCAAATGTTTTTGTAAAAGTTTATCTTCAGTATCAGTTTGGAAAAAGATGACCGTACTCTGAGGACAAAGCTATGTTCTTGATTTTGTTTTTTTGGTTTGCTCCTTTTGTATATGGGTTACATCCCCTTGGTGTCTTTTATTTCATTTCTTGATTGCTAATAAAAGAAGGTAATAATTTTAATCACCGTCTATAGTAATTGCTTCAGCATAAATCTTGTGGTTCCCCTACTAGGCTCACATCACATCTTCTCCATGTTCTAAGGCATGAAGTCCCTTGAGTAGAATTGTTACACCTGTGGATTTCTTTATAAGAGGCAAGAGTTTGCCTGGCCTTCTGATGAAGGTTCTGCTTGCATCAACCTCATCACATGTTGCACTTTGCTTCTGTTACACGCGTTATCTATTTGTTTGCGTCCTTGCTATTGTTTGAGTTTCTATGATGTTACACTTTCTTATCAATAACACATGTGGACAATGTTGTGGGGAGGCTTGAGCGCATTTGGTGCTGACCATTGTCACACAATTGTGTTATCAGTGTCCATGTGAGTCAAGCCAATGGGTTGGTGACCATGGATCACCATGTGGTGCAATTGAATGCTATGGGTGTAACTCCCATGAGAATTCATTTTTCTTCCTCTTGTACGTGTTCAACCTCTCTCCCCCAAAAGAAAAGGCCGCTTCATGCCTGCAAGAATATTGCTTGCTAATCTTGACCTTCCCCTTCCCCCCACCCAATACAACACCGAAACAAGAAAAAAGAATGAAAGAAAGCGGGGGGAAGTGGAGAGATTTGCAGTTCATTATGTTTTCTTGTAGTAACGTGCACTTATCTTGACTCTCTTGCTTGTTGTTGTGTAATTCAGGTTGTTCAAGTTAGTGAGAAGTCTGTCCTGGAGCAGAAAGCATACATGCTGTTTTATGTTCGTGATAGGAAGAACTTTGTTCCTAAGAAAGCAATGGATATTGTTCGCAAGGAAAGCTTGATCACAACTATGCGAAAGGCTTCAAGTTCTTGCACCACTCCCAATGTTAAGGAGTTTCAGAATGATTGTACTCCCCGGAATCCAAGTGAAGCAATTCCATCCAGTTCACTTTTGAAAACTTCTGATAACACTAAAACTTCTGAGGATGTGAGTCAGAAAAAGACTGACACAAACTCTTCAGAACCCTTGGCTCTGAAAAGGTAAATTTGTTTTTCTTGAGGTTTGATTTAGATGAAGAGGTGCATTGAACTATGCTGATAAGCTGGGGACAGCCCTAAAGTGACAGGTGATGTGGCTAGTGCTGACTGCAAGGATAAGGTCCAGGATCAGGTGTTAGCCACCAAACCATTAGACCTTCACTGTTCATCAACTGCTGCTGGTGATGGAGGCAACAAAAGTTCTCTCGTGGTAATGTTGTGCTTTAGATTGAACACGGGATAGCTTAAGCATTTTGTTTACTTCCTTGTTCGAAGTTGTTGATCCTCTTGTGTCTTCAGATCAATGTTGCTGCAGACACAAAGGACCAAGATGGCATACGTTGTAGTGATAATGATTGTAAGTTGGAGAATATTAACCCATGTGGATCAGCAGCCCAAGCAAACAATGGAAGTGGAACCTGCAAGGTAAGTTTTATTGTCTCCCCCCCCCGCCCGCAAAAAAAGAAAACAACAAAAAAGGGAAAATGAGGGGACCAAAGTGGCTTATTCTAGGTGCCTGATTTTTTCATGGACTGGCTACTATTTGATAGGAGGAAACTATGACACCGAAGGGCGATGCACATTCAGTTGCAGTCAAATCAAGACTTAGGTTGTCAAGTATGAATGGATCTTCGAAGCACCCTGATTGCAATCGACGCCGAAAATTAATGAAGAAGATTCTGAAGACTGGAGTGGGAATGCACCTTAGCACCAGGATGTTGTATGGAGCATCTCTAAGCTTGAAGAAGAGGAGAAGATGCAAAACCGCAAAACAGAGTGAGAAAAATGTTCTGCACAATAACATGCTTACTGAAGGTCCTGTCTCTGCACATGTGGGTCCTGAAACATTGGGGACAAAGCTGGAAGCTTCTGTAATTGATGAGCCCCCACAAGCAAGTGGGAGCTCTACAGTTGCAAATCATGTGGGTGTTGGTTCTACCAATTATTCTCAACCGCAAAATGGAGTAATTGGTGCTCCCACCATGGTGCTCGAGGAAACTACGGGTGAGTAACTTAATGGTGCCAGTTGTTTCCTGTGTTTGCAGTATCAAAAGTCCCATATTCCTTGGTCTCTGATATACTTTGCCTGTGTTGTCAAACCATTAGAAGTTTTATATTGGACAAGAATGATTCTGTGTAGTTTTGGAAGCTCCAACTCTTGTGTATACTGACCTTTATATCCTGATTCTGTTCTATGCATGTGGTCTAGCGCATTTGGTTCTTTCTTGAGTTAATTGAAATTACATTTGTGTTGGGCGTTTTTTTGGGGTTTGGACAAACAGCAGTGGGTTCTGTGAATCTGTCAAGCATATCAAGTGTGCCTTCCTTTACAACACCCCCACCCAAGTGTGGGTCCTGCTTTTGCGGGGTTGTGGCAGATCCACATGAGGCAGCCTTACCTCTGCAGTCTGCGAGCAGCCTTGCACCCTTAGTTCATTTGTTTCGGGATGACTGTGCCAGTTGTGCTGTCACAAAGGTTAAGGAACTTGATGAAGGAATAAGAGTTGGTTTTAGTGGAGGACTGCATTAAATGCGGAGAGTAGTCATAGACTCATGGGTAATTAGGGAACTTGTTCTGACAAGTAAAAAGATGACGATACTTGTGATAATGAAGTGGATATATATACATACATACATATGTATATATTGTCAGACATCTCCTTTTCTTCATGTTGTTTTATTACTTCTGTTATTGTGAATAATTGTTGCTGCTGCACAATTAAGTGTTTAAGCTCCATGTGTGACTGTTCACAATGTTCCAATACGTTGAATTGATGGCATTTGTGCTTTGTCTTTCAGTTACACGTTGGGAGGGAGTAGACCCTACTTTGGAAATTGTGGACTCCAGTAGTCACAAAACCCCCAGCATTGGCTATGTAGCAGATGAGTGGTAAGTTATTTTGCATGTTATCTCTTTCACATTTTTACTTCTTTTATGGTATGAGTTCGTGGGGGTGTAAACTCTAGTTTTGCTTGAAATGCAAATGCATATATGTCATTTTCAGTCTACATTTGGTAAGGCTGCTACATCTAAATCCTCTTGATACCCTGTCTAAGTGGAACTTTACCTTTGGGGTGTTGATATGGATAAAGAAATGCATTGGTGTCCCGCACTAGAAGGATTAAGCATTTGTACATTATACTATGTTGCTGATTGGAAGCTAGATTGTTCAGATTTATCTGAGCGGATTTTCAGATCATTTTTGTTGTCATCATAATTCTTGAAATCAACCTTTCTGCTTGTAGGGGTGAGGCTGCTTGCTTGTATGTACGAATCCTCCCCAAACCTAGGACAGTATCCGCATTGGGTGTTGTGTCAGGTCTCATTAATTGCAGGTCTTGTCCATCCGATGTCCTAATCTTAGTGCTACGCCTTGGGCCCTAGGTCTGGCTTCTTGGCAACGTCACATCCAAATAAGGTGGGACTTGGCTTCAAAAGAAGGAACACCCCCTCCGCCCAAGAAACGCACCCACACAACCAGAGAAGAAAGTTGGGGGGGGGGGGAGATAATATGCCTATTTATATGGGTTTCTTGGAAAACGATAATCATTTTAGGATTAGTTGCCTTGAAGAGATGCATTATAAAATATACCGAGCACTTATTGATTAATTAGTTGGCTTATGTGGGTCTCTTGAAATCGGCCTTTCTAATGACATAAATGCCTGAAGAGAGGTAATACTGCATACATCTGTATCTCCTTTTGCGGGATCTGCGCTGAGGTTTGTTTGTTGTTATTTAATAATTGGTTGGCTCTATACAAATTTTTGCAGGGATGAGGAATACGACCTTGGTAAAAGGAAAAAGGTAAGAGGGCCAAGACATGATTTTGGTGGACCGAACCTCTTCCAAGAAGTTGCAATGCAGAAAGCAAAACGAAGAAGGCACAACTGAGGCAGAGGGAAGCAGCACAACCTTGTACACTAAGCATCAAGGTTGTGATTCAGATTTGTGTTGGAGCGAAAAATAAATCCATTTCCGATGAATGAGTAGATCAAAGTGGGCCTTTGCAATTTTGTGGTAATGTGTTTGGCATTTTTTGTTTATAAATTTTTATATTTATTGTGAGGGCAGAACACAAGGGAATGTATCTGTATATCCCATTTTAGGGTGCAAGGGTTGGAAATATGTCTTATGCTTTATGCATATTGTAATTTCCCTTGATGTTCTTGCCCTCTATTTGAGAAAGAATATTGTATCTGCTTGGGTACCAGTTTTGGATTGGCTGTCATGCCTGGTGCCCTTGCTCAATAAAAAGATCAGCTAATTTTCAAGTCCCCTTCTTCATTTCCATGGCTTTTGTCCGACTCTGCAAGAAAATCAGTGTCCTAATGTGTCATCTTGATAATAACCTGCAAAAATTTTATTGGTGTAAATTGGCATTTACCCCTTTTTTTAGTTTCTTTTGTAGTCTAATAATTTTAGTAACTTTCTCCTTATAAATTATCAAGAAAAAGACAACCTGTTTAAGTTGTGATATGTAGATATTTATTGTAACGATAAGTGTTAACATTTATAATAAAAAATATAATAATTTAAAGCAAATAGAATTTATGGCGACTTGGACATCCCTTTTGTAAACCTGTACTTTCTATTCAGACGAATCTAATGACATTTGCAGTATCTTTCTTGACTACCAAATCTCTAATATTTTGTTCACAGCCTGTAATGCTCCAGGCGGCACCAAGTTTTTTTCTGACTACATTTGCAGCTCTTATCTGTATGTGTGAGTGGTCTTTTGTCAATATATTATTGGGTTATTCTTATGACTTGTTTGAAAAACTATAATTCAGAAAAATAAAATAAAAAGGTATTATTATGCAACCTGGCATTTAAAGTTTTGAGACTCAGAGGTGAATCCAGGATTTTCTTTTTCTACGTTAAAAATGTTGAACTATATTATTCAATAAAGACATTAAAATTTCGGGATCCACTTGTAGTGTTGTACTTGTTTTTCCTATTTTTAAATTGCAATATATTTTTTTAAGGACATTACATTCGAATTGATGGAAAAACTTGAATATGTTATAATATATTAGATCTATCCAAACCACCTCAAAAAAGTAAAATAAAATTATCCACTCGAAAGAAATTTAGAACATTACTCATAAATATACTCAAATACCGAAGAATTTAAAGATGATAGAAATACGAAATATTTGAATACCAATCAAACCTTTAAAATACAATACTTACACAGTCATATTTGTGTTTACCTCATAACTCACAAATGATGTCACCCATGCAATATCTGCAAATTGTATGAACTGAACTAATTTGCACGCATTACTTAAATTGCAAACGATGCTTTTTATACACATAAGATTGAGCCTTAATTGAATAATGTTTGAACAAGAAGCTACTTAATTTGATTTTTCTACGCTTGGAGACATAGTTACTTTAGGGCCTTTTCATCCAAAAATTAAAATGTTATCCTACTCTTAATTAATTAATTAATTAATTAATTATATTATATTGTTTTTTTAATCAATAAATTTCACACACATTACACATTGTTTAGAAAGAATTAAACTCTGATCTTCTTTTTGTAAATTAGTCATTCGGACCTAAATTTCACACACATTACACATTACACATTAATTATATTATGGGTTATCATTTTGCTTATGTATTATTAACGGTAAAATAAAATAACGTTACCTCAATAATCAAGATAGAAACTATTTTAACAATTTGCCAAGTCCAACTCCCTTCATCTGCCCCAAACTAATTGTTGTACTTTGACTGGCGTCGGCTTCCAGTCTTGCTCTCTCACCTTTCATCCCTCCCTCCATCTCTCCAATCGACGGCCGTTCAAGGGGCAACCATTCATTCTCCAACTCCAATTTTGTAAGACTTTTCCAAGTCAAAGCTTCTTCGAAGACAAGATTTTTAAACACAAAAAGCGTGTTGAATCCCATTCTCAATTATAACTTAAAACCCTCATTCCCAATCCTCCGTCTGCTTGAGTTCTTATTTTCATCTTGCTGATTTTCGTGAGTTGATAGCTAGATTTGATCAAAAAGTGTTCTTTGTGCTGAATCCTCATCTGGGTCGCTCGTTTTTCTTTCTCGGTATTGCTCACTCAATCGTTTCTGATGAATTCAAGCCCTAGATCAAGCTATGGAGGGGCTGGATCAACAGATCCCACTACACCTAGGAGGAATTCAAAGCGACCCAAGTGTAATTTCTCTCTTAACCAGCTCCTAATTCCATCTATATTTTGCTTGTTGGTTTAATTGCATCTTGGAGTTGTTGCTTGATGGCCTAATTTGTATGGTTGTCGTCTCACTTATTCTGGATCCATATTCGAAACTTCTCTTGTGTAGTGAAATTTGTGGTTTTGGTATGTTTCTTAGCGTATATGGGGTTTCTAGGAATTCTAGCAGTCAAGTTATGGATTAGGGAGCTTTTCAAGTTTTGGGTTATCAATGTGATCTCAATTTGTATGGCCGTCCTTTTTCTTCACGCTGACGTTCTTGTGTTTGAACAATTTTCAATTTCCATATAGAAGACATCCTAACAAACGTTCATAGCACTCACAAGTGCATCGCCCCTGGTGTCACTCACAAGATCATCTCTAATCCCATTGTGATTCATGGTCATCACCATAAGGGTCATAAAGGTTCGTATTAATCAAGAAGGGGGTAATCGAACATGTATAAGAATGCAAGCAGTTCTTGCACATGTGCATCAAGACTTGATGGCTTCAACTTCGAATTAGAATGGGAAAAAAAACTATAGTGAGCGTGTTAAGGAAAGTGGAAAGAAGAATTTTGGGTATCACCAGTTGGCGAAGACTGGTTTCAACGTTGTATGTCGTCAGAAGGATGGGCTTTGATATATTGGAGTCGAATGTGAGCTCATCTCTCCTTTTGTCAGTCACTGATACATGAATTCCATACCCCGCCGCCGATTACTCCATGACAGAAGCATGGGTTCACATTCATCTTGAAACTTTCTACCCAGGGTGGAAATTTCATCCATTTCCATCAATTTGCTCTGATAGAGCTTAGTTTTAAAATGTGCGAGGCGCACTAAGGTGCATAGGGTTTCAAAGCGCTACATGGAAGGAGAAGGTGCATACATCATGGATGCGAGGGACACTTCTATGCAAAATTTTTTAGAAGTCTTTCACATTTCACAAAACATATTTTACAGAAATAAGTTAGATAAATACATTAAAAAAGTGATTAGATGTCAGTACAATTACTAACACCCCCAATAGCTTTAAGATATGTTACCTTATCATTGTAGTTCCCAATGTACACACTTACTGTAAAAGTATAACTCACCTATTAGCTCTCAAGGAAATAAAAGAAGAAAAAAGGTAAATACAAGGCTAAGAAAAAGAAGAAAAAGGACCAAGATATAGCCTTATATTCTTGAGGTGCTCCTCATCCCCTCCGAAGCGTTGACTTGGTAGCCTCACCCGAGGTGAGCCTAGACGTGCCTCAGGCGAGCTTTTTAAAACTAAGCGATAGAGATAGCTGAAATATTCACCTATGAGTAGAGAGCTTTAACATGGGTGTGGACCCATACTTCTGCCCTGTAATAATGGGTGGCGAGGGATGATACTTGTGTATTGGGGATTGATAAAAGAAGAGATGTACTTACCGTCGACTCTAATATGTTGAAGATCATCCTTCTGACGATGCACAATGTTGAAACCAATCTTCATCAACTGCGTATTCCCAAAGTAACTGTTACTACTGCTTTACCTTTCCTTAATACACTTACTACGGCTTTTCCCCCTTGTTTGATTCGAAATTTAAGCAGCCAATGCTTGATTTGCTTTGCCTGTGTGGGAATTGTTTGCATTCTTGGACATTTCCAATTTCCCTTCCTGATTAATATGGACTTTTATACTTTTATGGTCATGACCATGAAATCACAATTGGATTTCTTCTTTTTGAAGATCTGAATTTTAGAGATGGACTCTGGTATTGGAATTTGTTTGACACCATGGTCGATGCTCTTGTGAGTGCCATGGAGGCTGGAGGGCGTGATGATATTAAATGTCATTATTAGAAGTATGGTGGCCGTCTTTTGTGATTGATGAGGTAAACTTGAATAAAAAAAGTGATGCCACCATGGATTACTCTGAGATCTTTCTGAGGCATTTGTTAGGCCACCTGAGGTCGTAGATTGGGGAGCTTTCTAATTTGGAATTTGTTTTATGATGATTTTTTTTAATAAAAAAATAATTCCATTAGTTTTTGAACAATTTTCATATGTTGGAATGAATTTATTATGGGGAAATTATCTCAATTTTTCATTTCTTCAAACCTTTTCAGATTCAAAGTTTACTCAACAGGAACTTCCAGCTTGCAAACCAATCTTAACTCCCCGTTGGGTATGAAAGATCAATTCTTCCCTCAGAATATTATTTCTTGTTGGAAATTTCCTTCCCTGTATCTCACTTTCTTGTCCTTTTGTCTTCTGCAGGTGATATCAGCATTCATGCTTGTCAGCGTTGTATTTATTCCTATTGGAGTTGCTTCTTTATTCGCGTCACGTGATGTATGTTTCAGATCAACTTATGATTCTTGTCCTTATATAAACATACTTTGTTTGCTGATGATCAATTTTCCTTTGGCTATAAGGTTGTTGAGATTGTCGACCGTTATGATAATGCATGTGTATCAGGTTCTAAAAGTGATATGATCAGATACATCCAGACTCCTGGGGATAAAACCTGCAAGAGAACTCTGAAAGTGAGTTTCTTTGCAATGATTTTACTTTTTCTAATATATACCTACCTGTGGCTTTAACACCTTAGAAGCACCATTCTGCTCATATTGGAACTGCTATGTTCTTCTACTGGTTCAAGTGTTGCTTCTTCATTTGACAAAATTTGCCTCTCTCCTAGGTGCAAAAGCATATGAAGGCGCCTATCTATATTTACTACCAGCTTGACAACTTCTACCAGAACCATCGCAGGTACATATTTTATCCTCTGAAGAATTTTTGCTCAACCCTGTTCTCTGTAATGCTGATTGCAGTTATACCTCGGGAGATAATGGGTTCAAGGAAGAAAAATATAAAGGAATCAATGAAGGGGAAGAGGGGAAAAGGAATCAGGAAAGGGAGTTTTTAAGTTTATGTACACAAAGGGAAAGGATTTTTGCATATGTTAGGTTGAAAACTTAATAAACTTCCATCCTTTAAATATCACATTATCACCTATTGTCCTCTCCCCACCACAACCTCCATATGTGCGGTTCCACCTCCCATTCCTCCCCACTGCCTTTTGTATCCCCATCACCTGCGCCCTCTGTTCTGTCCTTTTGTCTCTTCCCATTCATCATCACCACCTGTCTTTATGTCTTCCGTCTCTCTAGTTATGTCCACCAACTAGGAAAATATGCGGCTAAATCTGGCTGTTTAGAGACTTAAATGTGGCCAGCAAGGTTCTGAATTTGCAATTTTAGTCGTTCGATTTGACCTCCAAACAGCCTCTGGAGGGTTTTCCATTCCCCGGGGGGGGGGGGTTGGCAGTATTGTGATATGAAGGCACCTAGAGGTTACTTTCGGGTGGAAGAGCAATTATGATGTACCTTTTGTCCATGCTAGCTTGTAGTAAGATTTGCATGGGCGAGCACCCCCGACATGTTGGCTGTTCATTGGCATGGCCATAAGTAGGTTGGTGGAATCTCTTTCCTTTTGCTTGCTAGCCACCGATTGATGGTGGTGTCAAGGCTTTGATGGTGTGGGCCCTTTGGGCAAAGGTGATGGAGGGGTGCTGGAATGGTTGTGTATGATTGCCTGTAATGATAGATCTCAGTGGCGGATAAATTGGGTCTAGGTGAGCATTGGCCGCCGGTGACAGCAAGTGTGGGTTTGTGATAGTTTGGCTGGTCGGGGCTGCTGGAGATAAAACGTATATTTGTTGTTATTATTTAATTTTGTTTTACTAGATTTCCCATGAACGAAAATGTACATAGACATGTTGTCTGCTTCGTTCCCCCTTTTCTCTGTTCTGGTTCCTCTAGTAGGTCATCCCATAAATGAACAGTTCTTAATAGTATGGAATCAAAGTATGTGGAGTTCGTTATGGTGATGTTGGCTATTTCTTTCTTTCTTTCTTTCTTTCTTTCTGTTTTTTGGTTGCGGTTTCTGATTTTGATATCTAGAGATGTTAATTATGTCTTTATACCTGCAAGGATCTGTAGGAGACAACAGGTGCCATTGAGTTCTATTACTAGCCTTATGATGGATGAGTCAATTGTCTTGGTCCCTCCTATTGTTTTGCTGAGTGATATCTTCATAATCTTGTTGGTTGATTAGGCATGGATTCTAGGTCATATTGTTCTCCATATAGCTGTATGTCATGAAAATTTGGTCGGCAGCAAAGGCTCCTGAATACTTGGTTCTTCTAATTTATCCTGAAGAAAAAATTGACTTTTATTCCGCTTGTCCTTGAGAATTCACTGTTTTTTTTGGGTTCCTGAAGATAAATGGATTTCGACATTGCTTAACCACTGGTTTACTTAACAATTACTGGTTCGCCTACACAGGTATGTGAAAAGTCGAAGTGATGAGCAGTTGAGGTATAACAAGAGTGCATCTGAAACTAAAGCTTGTAAACCAGAAGATGTAACAGGCAATGGGAATCCGATTGTGCCTTGTGGCCTCATAGCCTGGAGTTTATTCAATGATACCTACAGTTTTGCTATAGGGAGCAAGAACTTGTCCATCAACAAGAAGGACATTTCATGGAAGAGTGATAGGGATCACAAATTTGGGAAAGATGTTCTCCCAAAGAACTTTCAGAATGGTACTCTTATCGGCGGTGCTCATCTGAATGAATCTATCCCAGTAAGTTTCGTGGCTTCTGATTGAGTGTTATTAATTTGGCTATTTCTTCTGAGTTCAGATTAAGGTATGAAAGAAAGGTTGCAAATACCATATGGTTAAAAATTGTGTCTGGAGCTGTAGCATCTACTTTTCTGGATCTTAGGAAATCTTGACGTCTCATTTTTTACTGTTAACAGCTTAGCGAGCAAGAGGACCTAATTGTATGGATGAGAACTGCAGCTCTTCCAACATTTAGGAAATTATACGGGAGGATAGAGCAAGATCTCCAGCCAAATGACACCATTAACGTAGTTCTGCAGAACAACTACAACACGTACAGTTTCAATGGGAAGAAGATGCTGGTGCTCTCAACCACCAGCTGGCTAGGTGGGAAAAATGAGTTCCTTGGTATTGCCTATATCACTGTAGGCGGCTTGTGCTTCTTTGTGGCCATGCTGTTCTCTCTTATATATCTTTTCAAACCAAGGTAGGGTTCTTGCCATTCTTAAATTAATTATTTTGTTTTAGTTTGCTCTGTTCATTGCAGTTTATTCTAGGTTTGGGGTTGGTTACTGCACTAAATCCATCAAGTTTCCTAAAATTGTTAGCTTTATCTTCCATAATATTAGACATAGCAAATGGGTTCAAGCAAGACACTTAATATTTCGGTCCTCCTAGCCATGAGTTACTGTCCTATTATTTTTGCTTTCCTTTCAGCTGCAAGAGTTTCCAACCTTGGATTGCCGTAGACTCTGTTCCATTAAATTGTCGCATACATTTTTCTCCATAGTCATGGCTTCAATATAGACTCAGTTGGAAATAGCCGGAATATTAATTTTATTGTAGAGGTAGACTGCTTATATCAAGCCCCATCCCGTGCGAGGTGGGACTCTAGGGAATTGTTCGGTTTGGATTGGATTTGAGTTAGGCCGTTGTTTACAACCTATCCATTTTTTATGCTGTTTTCCAACCTGTGGAGGTAATACAACCATTACTGGGGTAGTAAATTTTTTCCCTATATATTGTGCCTAAATCCAGTTGCTCTAAGATCTAATTTTATGTCAGGCGTAGTTGGTAATTAGGTTAATTAGGTTCAGGTTAATTTTGCCAGGTCTAAATTCACTAACCTTCTTACCTTTTGTTTTTGCAGGCAACTTGGAGATCCCTCTTATTTGTCATGGAATAGATATCCAGGAGGGCGATAATAAATTTTGCGCTCTTTACTACGTGAACGTTGGGGAATTGTTGTTCATGTAAATCTGTGCGCTTTGTGATTTTGGAAACTAGAAATTGTCCAACCATATGAGATGTCATTTCCAGTATTTGGGTTTTTTTTTTTCCGGTTTGTTTGTAAAACCAAGTTAAACATGTTCTGTATAAATTTAAAATTTCAAAAGTAGAATATCTTTACATTTCAATCTGATTGTTCAAAATTTTTTCCTTCATGAATGGATACTCTTCTCATAATACTCTGAGCAAGATGTTGGAAAGGTAAGCACCTTCTGGATAGGAAGGGTCAATAGGATGGTCACTTGCTGCTCCAGCTTGCCTTAATAGGGTCACTTTTCTATCTGCCATTGCCGCTGCACCCTGCAACATGCACCCTGTAACTGAGAATGGTACTGTTTAATAGTTTCCATATTCATATTCATTCATCTGCAAGAAGGGTTCATAACAAAGAGAAACAAGCTTGATGCAATTGGGCTAATGACTGCAGTTTAAAAACCTTAAGAGCTTAAGTATTTGTCGTCACATTAAAAGCAGAAAATGCCCTCTTACAAGCTGCTGTTGTGGAGCTAGGTTTAAGGTAGAAAGTTTATACAATGGTTTCCATAAATCCCACCTTTTTCTTTGAAGACCAATAGTAATGCAATTTTCATTGTTGAAACTAGGCAAAATGTCAATGATTCCATAGGCGTAACCAGGCTCAACAAGCACTATGAGTCCAACGTACAATACAAGGTTTCAACCGTCACTTTTCATTAGGCTGGCAGCAAACAGTGCAGAATGCAGCGTTTTGATGGGATGATGAGGTGGAAACGTTAGCATCTAGATTCTAGCGGTCTAGAACAATGGAACAGTAATTTTGTTGCAGAAGTTTATCACATTTTTTTTTTAAACAATTTTTGATTTCTGAAGTTGTAAAATGGGACTTCTGCGGGTGTGACTCCAGTAACCCAAGCTACTCCGCTATTCCAAGTTCCAACAGATATTGCTGACTTGGCCGTCACAAGCAAAAATACCAAAAGTTTTCACTAGCATAAATTAAGAACAGAAATGCAAGGGGATCTTACCTGAATGATACGCATGAAGGTGCCACTCTGAGTCATAGCACCAGAACAAGAGCAAGTCATGAGGAGTCCACCCTTGTTTATTAGTCTCATTGCCAATGCATTTAAATTTCTATACATTTTGGATGCATTTTGCAGGACCTGGATAAAACAAAATGTTATGACCAACAGACAGAAGCAAAGAAAAGGTGATCATTAAAATATATTTTCTAGGTGGATGCATTCACTACCAAGAGAAGTACATCATCCCTTCCTTGACATTGAAAGTGCGTCATAGAAGTGATAGCGTCAAAGACATCAGAGTCCTAATGTAAATGTGCTGAAGTAATTGATGAGATCATTTTCCCAATGGTATGCAAGACTAAGCTCTTCTGTAGAGCTTTGGCTCATGAAGTACACAGCTCTTGATGGCATCATAGACTGATCTTCACACACTCTTAATCTACATTTTGGAGGCAAGATGGCATTTAGGACAATGGTAGCATAGAGTGCACACAGCATATCAGTAATCCTACATTGCTTGGAGAGGGTCCTTGAATGCAAACAATGGTATACTAGCAATTCGGCAAGGGGAGATAATATGAGACAAAAGAAAAGGGGATAAAAAGAAATACTAGATAATTACTAGATGAATTATTAGTCACCCTGAATTGAAAAGTCACTCTAATATAAATTATCAGTAATCCAAAAATCTTCAAAGGGTCACCTCCAAAGGAGTCCGTCTCACCATAGTAGATCTTATGTAAGACGGTCTCACCTAAGAATTTGTGAATTCTAGGAAGACCTAGGGCCATCTGCACATGACAACTACTTCACCCTTGGGACCCATAAAAAGAAGCACAAGGACCTAAGTTTTCAGAATCAAGTCAATGATGCCAGCAATACCAACATGCAATTAAGTTTCATCCTACATTCTAATAATTTTAGAATGACTGACCTCCCTTCGAGGAGCCAATTTGGGTGGATCCAAAATGACAATATCCCAGAACTCATTCCTAGCAGCGGCACTCTTCATGAAGTCAGTTGCATCTTGCTTCAAGAATGATATTGCCTCAGGATCTAGGTCATTTAGAATAACATTCTCTTTGGCAAGCTCCAGAGCAGGCAGTGATGAATCAACACCTTGCAATAGATGCAAGATAGATAGAGCATTATTCCAGTACAAAGACTCATCTATGTGGAGCACTGATGCTTGAAGGTAGTACACCACATGACTAAGTTTCATACATTGAACATCATATACACATGCTGAAGGGATTTTCTACTTTGGCAAATGATTTACTAGTAATTATCAAGGTCAGGTATTCAGGTTTTGCAACAGTTTGCGTGTTCGTGAGTTCATTAATTTATTATTTTTATTTTTATTTTCATTTTCCTGAGCAGCTCAGAGCTTGTCAAAGGAGGGACAAAAATCTAATGGGATAGCATACGGCAGCTTCCCATTTCCAAACTCGCACCCCCCCCCCCCCAAAAAAAAAGCTTTAAGCTCCTGCATAAACACCAACATTAGATTGGTTTACTGCTTGAAAAACCCATAAATAGAGGGGGGGGGGGGGGGGGA
>JACYFF010031958.1:6864862-6880894 GCA_017589665.1 Selenicereus undatus | reverse complement strand
AAAAAAAAAAGTGACTTTCATAAACCTAGATTTAAATGCAATTGGCATCTTCCAAGTATCACTTTTTAGCTCTAGAAAAACTAAAAATATAGTGAATCCCTATCACAAGAAATCATTATTCATAAAAGAGACGTAATGCAAGAAACAAGAAGCAAAAATAATGTCATTTCTGTTTCTGAAGGAGACGCAATACCAAAGATTTCCTATGGCTATTCTTGATATGCTTGGGACTCTGCATTTTGTTGATTGAGAATTGAGTGGGATTTCAAGTTCTTTCTACCAACATTACATTATTTGTGCGTAGGTTTGTTAGGTTATTAACTGGTTATGAAATATTTTAAATTGCTTGCATGAAAATAATTTCTTTCTAAATGGAAAAGATGGCTTAGTCCACAAGGGGGAAAAAGATGGAGTCCTTTTCCATAGCTTCCAACATGCCTCATACCTGCTTTAACCTATGACATGAATCCACTCCTGTCAGTGAAATTTCACATACAAACTATGTCTGATAGATCAAATAACCTGTAGGCGGCACATAGTACTAAAGATTTTTAAGATGGTTATAGGAAAGATGACGGACACTACTGATAACCAAAATGCAAATAGATCTAGAGATACCAGTCACAGATGCAGCCCCACCCCGTGCCGCATTAAGAGCAAATCCACCGCTGTAGCAACACATATCAAGGACTGTCTTCCCTTGTGCAATTGTTGCTATGAATTGACGGTTTTCACGTTGATCAGCATAGAATCCAGTCTTCTGTCCCTCAAGCGAAATGGAATAGTTAATTCCACTTTCCTTGACCTGAGAAAGATTGTCAATGGTAAGACGGCACAGATACTCAGATACAACTAAGCAATGTCATCATAAATACATGCAACAGCCTCACAAAAATCAAACACAATGAAAGAAAGTCACTCTTTCCAGTTGTTTCAAAATTCAGATTAAAAACAATATAAGAAGCTAGGGCCTTGCATTTCTTTGAAACTGGGCGCTCTTCATTTCGATGCTTACACTCAGAATGATAACTGATCAATCCATAAACTGATTACAAGCAACATCAGCATAAACATCTACTATACAAGCAGTGTCTCCTAGAAATGATTGCCAACTAGTCACTAACAAAATAGGCAATGGCCTACTGAAGTTTGAATCCATAGACCTATACTCCCATAAGCCAAAGTGGCATGCCCAACAGCTACAAATAGTAAACCCATCATTAACCATCTTGTGTAACGGCTACATTTAAATCCAAGAAGAGACTGGCTAAATGAGTTGCAAATTTGCAATATAATCAGTATCAACATGCACTGCCTCACACGCTTTAGTGGCCGACTCATTGCCATGAAAGCTAAGTCACACCTAAAATCAGTCCCCCAACTAAACTTGACTGAGCTAAAAGCACGCAATGTCTCCCTAGTCTCCAGTTAGCCAATGAACAAATGTTGTTGGGTGCATAAGATGACTAGATTGTGTATTTTGTGATGTATCTTGAACACAATTACAATTAGTATTAAATGGATGAATCTTTGATCTGAGTTGGAATGACTAGATTGAAGTCTTCCAGTTCCAATCAGGATTTGTTGCTCTCTTTTACTCCTCCATACCCCTTCCCAAACAGGGCCTTAGTCACCTAATTTTGAGTCTATTGCATTTTCCAAAGACAGCTTCTCAATGCTTGACTTGCAGCACTCATCAATACAGCGAAGGTGACTCCCCATTCTACTAGCAAGGCTTAAGGATCTAGTTCTATAAGACAAAATCTTCCAAAAGAGTTTCTTGTAGACCAGCCAACACTGCTTATTCTCTATTCCCATGGATTGAAAATGGTCATACCTCTCATAGGCACCACCCTCCTCAAAATCTCAAAACCAACAACAGGAAACACTGACTGATGGTTTAACATACCAATTTATTCTCTTTTCCCTAGCCCTGCAGTACTCAGACATTGTTTAAGACCAACAAAAGTGACCAGCTATTGAATAGCAGCCTAACAGGACGAGTTTGTGATCAGCATATGCTACAAATGCCAAGCAGCATCCAATATGTCAAGCAAAATATATGTCAAGCTGTGACCCTATAGCAGGATAAAAGAAGTCCCCTACAGCCCTCCCAAAAGTAAAAAGAAGGATAAGAATACGTCCATTGTAACACAACAGGAACAAGAAATTATAGCTCGCAAAACAGCCTACCTTTACCCGTGCAGAAGGAGCGGCAGAAGGCGTGTGCTTCAATTTTGAAACATCTATGCCCTCTTCCTTTAGAATTTCAAGTGAAGGTCTCCAGTTTATATAACTTATTGCATTGACTTTACTTAGACAAGCGTCTATTTCTGGCTTATATTTCTCAACCCAAGCAGCAGAAGATGCAACAACAGCTACATCGTCAAACACATCAACAATTAGTCCAGACAACCTGAAGTCCAATAGTGGGACCAACATCAGATTAAGAAACTGCACAATTTCTCATGAAAATGCTTGACGACTAAGAAAAGAGTAAATGCAAAAAGGGTTCCTAGTAAAATAAAAATTTGAAGTGTCCCATCTAGCATCACCTATGGATCAGAGTATGGTACTCTCTTTCCATGACTGCAGAAGTACAACAGCTTCTTTTTTTTTTTGGTTTGGGGGGTGGGTCTCCGAAAAGTTTGACAGACAAACCTATCTCCTTGACTGTTCACGAGACGGTATGCATTTGTATGAGTAGAAGGAAGCCCCAAATGTCTCCGTAATTCTGTGGCTGCATCAATCCTTTGTTCAATTATTCTCTCTACATTTAAGGCAGAAGCAGGATCTCTGCATCATTTTTGAAAAATGGGATTTATCCCTGGAGCAGGAGACCAAGAAAAAAAAAGCAATTAAGATCGCCCATTGAACATACCTTGTTGCTTCCTCCTCTAGTTGCATAAGACGGACACAAAACATAGAAACAGAGTTGTAAAAGCCCCAGCCTATTGGTTTTTCTGTTTGATCAGCAACCAATACAACATCTCCAGTCTTGGGTGGTGGTCTCCCAATTATTCTATCAACAGCCCCACTGTAAACCATAGGACTTCCATTCTTGAAGAGTTGAGCCTTTCCTTTCTTTAAGACAACCTTTGCAACTCCTACAACATTGACACTACTAAATTGATGTGTTTGTCACAGCAATAATCCAGTAGAAAGATTAATCAATCTGTTTCAACGTTAATATGAAGAAACCAGATGATTTTCTGGCAAGTGATCCAATCGAGCGATGGACAGGACCAATCATATGCCTTTGCATGCCAATATTAGTCTTGTAAGGTTAATTAACGTGAACCAAAAAATGCGTGCAATTGTCCACTTGGATATGTTCTTTGGATACCATTGAATCCAATGGGAGCTCATAACAGTCTGGCAACCGACACATTGAAAAGTATTTATTATGTAATATCCTTAACATGGAAGTCCGGCAACATTTCTGATAGGGTAACCAAAACGAATTGCATTAGTTTTGTCTATGGGCTGCTTTGAGGCTCAAAATGGTACAAGGAGAAAGCTGGTTTCCCCCTATCTAACCAAACTAAATCAACACCCAGAATTCAACCAAGGGAAGGTGTCTGTATCCCCTTTTTTAGTGGTAGAGGGGTTGGGGGAGGCCTGAGGAGGGCAAAAGGGGGAGAGAGAGCAAATGTAAGCAACTTTACCCCACCTACGACCATTTGCCTTACAGGTTTTGACCCTAGATTCTTTGAAGCATCAATTGCCTTCTATTCTATGATCAGAAAAGTCAAGGACAATTTGGCAAATCATTTTACTTTAGTCCACCAAGCAGCAACAAATTGTTCAAAGTACCCTTTTCAGCGACTTGAAGAACAGACATCTATTTTACATCTGAAACAATCAAATCTGACATTGGTTATCTGCAACTTGTTTCCTGCACAGCCCCCCCCCCCCCCCCAAAAAAAGGGAAAAACCTTTCCCTTAAACCCTGGGGGACTTCCTTTACAATATGTATGGTCTTAAACCAATGCATTTCATAGGCTGGAATGGCAAGTCAATTTATGCAGGCTACACATGAAATTCATACTATGATTGGGGCCAATTAACCAAAACAACGACCCAGGAATGGCCAGAAAGCTCTCTTTACAAAAATTCATCCCAAACGCAACCGTTGTAACCTAGAAAAACTCTAATCAATTCTAAACCAAAACAAGAAGTCTGACGTACAATAAATCCAAGCCATTTGAAGTGTCATCGTTCATAGTAGTGCTAGCAAAGAGCGTAACTATAGAGAGAGAAAGAGAGAGACCTTTGGGACAGGTTGAGGCGATTTCCTGGAGAGAAGTGGCAGTGGAAGCAGCACCAGCAGATGAGGAGAGAGAGAAGCACTTGACTAGGCGGGAGGGAAGTAGTGTTAGGGTCATTCTTCTGAGTCTGAGCTTGCAACCATGAAAATGGCTATGGCTAGGACTACGGCTATGGCTGTGGCGGGCAAGTTTACTATATGCTAGGTAATTAAAATCTTAAAGAACTGTGTAGATGAAGTCTTGAATCACATCACACACCACAGAAAGAAGTTCAAAAGCTTCAATTTTATTATTTTTTTTCTTTTGAATATATGACTTCAAACAAATGCACAATCACAACGCCTACTACAATAAAATACAAATGAAGACTAGTGCCTTTTGCCTTGATTATTTGGTTACTTCTGGCCTCTTCTTTTCGTGGATAAATTGGTGAAGTGGATTGAAGCGGGCTGAAGTAGGTTGAAGTAGGTTGACGTGGGTTAAAGTATGTTAAAGTAGGTTGGAGTGGATTGAGGTTGGTATTTTGGAATTGACCCACAAAAACAACATGCCCTTAATGCCGATCCTAAATTAGATCGATAACGAGAATTACCCAACTCAATTTTTTTAGTTGCCAAATGTTTGTATGAATATAGAAATTACCGAATTGAGATACAGAATCAAAATGAACTTTTTTTTGGTTTTCTTGGTCTAAGCAACATATCTTATTTAAGTAGATGGAAAACTGATTTCTACTCGTCCTTTATTTAGTCAACACATAATTGTTCATCAATACAATGGTTATGTCCTTTAGAAGACATCTGAAAAAATTAGAATGATGAATACAATGGCTACAAAAAGCTCCTCCATAGCAAAATATGATATTAAGTACAAAACTTATGCCCTTTTCAACTTCACATGAAAAGTTGATGAAAGTGTCTTGGATTCAGTTATCATTACAGGTCTAGAACTCTCACAGACATTTTGCCATGTTTTACTCTTGTGAATGAATGAAATCATCCAATGCAATACTTCAAAGAGAGTGCTTCATCTTCACTTTTTGTGGCTAGTTGCCAACAAAATGGCAATCTTCAGAACCTGCACATAAAAGAACAAGTGATTTCAGTGAAGGAACTTGGATAAGAATCTACATATATGCACACAAGTAGGGCCTGTTCTTTTCGTTGGTAAATTGGAGTTAGTAAAAAGGTTAAGTTGGCTGAAGTGAGTTAAAGTGGGTTAAAATTGATATTTTTTTGTTGAATTGGATTGAAGTTGGTATATGTTTTGAAGTTAATTAAAATAGTGAAAATAAAATTTTGAAAGAGGTTGGTTAAAGTTGGTTAACATGGATTGAAGTAGGTTGAAGTTGGTTACAGTTGGTATTTTTTATTGGGGTAGATTGAAGTTGGTAAATAAAAAAGACCAATGAAAAGAACAGACCTGTAGTAGAACATATAACAAGAAGATCAACTCACTTGGATCTACAGTCACTAATATGGCAATCCCTCCAAACCCACAAGTTCCTCCTGCTACTTTGGTCCTTTGCCAATAACTGTTGAAGGCATAAGAAGCATGTGCCACAAGTGAATTAGGCTGATAACACTGCCCATTCGGTTGAATCGGCGCACAATCTGCTCCTGATCCACAAGCATAGTTCAAGGCTTCTTGGAGGATTGGATCAGGTACGGATGGTTTCGCAACACACCAAGTCCGCTGTTCTCCACCACCGCTACCACCACCACTACCACCACCACCACCAATAGTCGGTGGCGTCAACGGCTTTACTGGAGGAGGGAACACCACCGGCGGTAGAAATATCGGAGGACCGGGGGTGAAGCCTATTGGGGACGGAACGTACTCCGGTGGGCTAGGAATGTTACCTCCACTTGGTGGACTGGGCTCATAATAGGGTGGGTTAGGAATTGGGCTATACGGACTTGGGATGGATGTAGTGGGCCCAGGAAGAACACTTGGTGGGCTAGGAACGATAGCGAACGGGGGAGGTGTGGTCTCTATTGGGCCTAAAGGTGGGCTTAGAATGGGCTCAATTGGGCTTGAATAGGAGGGCAAAGGTGGTGTTGGGCTGTTCCCAAGTGGGGGTGGATACACACAAAATGGAGGGGAGGCGTCAGGCAAAGGGATAGGAGAGAGAGAATCATAGGGAGGTAAGGTGAGTGGGGAGCTTACATAAGGTTGAGCGTTCGATGAATCTTTCAATGATACATCCAATACCATGTCCAAGTTCTTGGCTACTTCTAATATTTGCAAATGCTTGATGATACTGAATTTTGGATGTGCAATGTCTTCTGATAGGAGCATTGTTCTTCTTGCATCTGTAGAAGAGAATAATATTGTCAAACATTTGACATAGATTGTCGATATGTATGATATAGATTGTCGATATGACAAATACACATGGATAAAAAGTGACACGTGGTTTATGGAAACAAACAATCATACAGATCAGTATGATATAGACTGTTGATATATAATATAGATTGTCGATATAACAAATACACATAAATAAAAAGTGACATGTAGTTTATGGAAGCAACAATCCTACAAATCAGTACGATATAGATTGTCGATATGTAAGCGATCTCACCCCTACAAGTACTCGAGCAAGTAGAGATACCAATTCCAAGCGAGCCCATACCATTTATCATTTAAGAAAAACATTGAATCATGTAGGATATCAATAAGGTCAAATGAAAACAATGGAGGTTTGTTTAGAGAAAGATATGCATATGTACTTACCACAATGTAGAAACAAAGCAGACAACACAGAGAAAAAATATTGAACCTTGAAAACCCAAAATCCAATGTAGTGCTTTCTTCTGGCTTCCATGTATTCAATTCTCACTCCAATGCACTCAAAGCTACAGCCACAAGCCAAATGGAGGAAAGAGATTCTAGCTTGACAAGCAACATCAAGCATATATATGCTTAGTTTTTTTTTTTTTCTTTTTTCTTTTGATATAAAATCAAGTAAGATTGATTCCTTGGCCAACTACTGAAGATGTGTTGATGAAGAAATTCTAAGAAAAAAACATCTAGCTAGGACAAACTAAAGCCGCTGTGTAGTGTGTAGCCATTTAATTATTTATATATTAACACGAAATACTTAAAATTAATTCTAAAATTAAACTACACTTCAAAAATCCTGACCCCCTCAATGGACATGAGAGATCACATATAACAGTGTTAACCTAATTTATAGGCAATATAATTTCATTTAATCGTAGATTATAAATTATTAATTGTCTAATAAGTTAGTGAACAGAAGACAATTTAAAGAGACATTTTACTTTAATCCACTATAAATTAATTAAGCCGACATTATACACAAAATCAACTTTTTTAACGGTCGAGGCTACAAAAAGTGGAGATAGGAGCAATTAAATTAATTAACACATATAGCATGGGAGATTTTACAGGATTTGGTGCATGTTTGGAGGGCATATATGCTTAGCTTGAATCTGCAAACAAAGAAATTAAAATGGGAGGGAAAAAGTTGGAGTTTTTGCCTCCCTCTTTTTCTCTTGCTTGGTTTCCACTCAAAACCCTCCACAACGGAAAAACCAAAAAGGTCCCTCTCTGCCTCTCTCTGACCTCCAAAACGACATGAATATTGCTTTAATTCTTCTTGTAAGTACATGAAAATGATTAAAATTGTGCTGCCTAGCTTCTAACACCAAGTGACAAGTAGCTTTGAGAACCATATGTTTATGAGGAGTTACATTCACACCGACAAAAAATACGTTATCGATATTATATAATTGGTTTATTTTAATTTTTATTATCAATATCTCCTTATTTCTATAGTAACATTTTTTCGATAACTTATGTTAACGTAAATTCAGCATTTAGGGTTTGTTTTTTTTTTTTTCCAGGAAATATGAGTTGGTAAATGGGTAAAGTGGGTTGAGATTGGTAGAAGTTGATTGAAATAGGATGAAGTGGGTATTTTTTTGTTGAAGTGGGTTGAAGTTGGTTGCAGTAGGTTGAAGTGGGTTGAAGTTGGTTGAATTTTTTATTTTTTTTTTGGTATGATGGCTAAAAGTTTGTTAAAATAGTGAAAAGTAGGTTGAAGTTAGTTGAAATGGGTTGAAGTGAGTTTAAATTGATATTTTTTTATTGAAGTTGGTGAAGTGGATTGATGTGGTTAAAGTTGATTGAGGTTGGTAAATTTGGATTTACCAACGAAAAGAACATGACTTTATTTTGTTAGTGTATTTAAACCGATTGTATTTTTATATATAATTTTTTGGACATTATTGAATTATTGTTGATACACATCATTCCTTGAACCAGAATTATAATGATTCGGTTAAAAGAATGGAAGATTTGACCTACTAGTTAGGGCTAATTATAAATAATTGTATACATTAAGTAATAGCATTATTTTGTTTTAGTATATCACGCATTATTTAAGTCTACATTAGTTAATTGCGGCCCTTCCCCGAACCCTGCGTAAACACATGATGCTTGTGCATCGAACTGTCTTTTTTTTTTTTATTAGTTAATTGCAAATTAAATGTCCTTTTAGGGAAGTGACAACGATAAAGTTCCATAATTTTAATATGTAAAATTCGAAAGTGCAATTTGTTAAAAAGAAAAAGAAATAAATAGGACAAACTTAATATTAACAAATTACTTGGTTGGAATAAAGCCTCAGTTATCAAGCTTATGTATGCTAGAGAATTGTGTTGCCTAAATTTATTCGGAAATAGCAAGACCTTCAAATATAATGCACTCATCAAACATTTAATGTAAGATTTTATTTATACAAATTTTTAGCAAAAAATCATAACGTTTTATCGGAAAAATATTTATCTATATCTATATCATATTAATGAAAAGTCAAACTATAAAACCCCTGTTACATAACAAAATAACACCAAAACATACCTATCAAATTTTCTATAAATACCAATGTGTAAGGGTCAATATCAAATTTGTTGCATGGCCTATACAAATTATTTACTAGAAATTATTTGTAAAAAAAATTAAGATACCAATTTTAAAATGTTCTTAAAATTTGAAATAGTACAAATTTTAATGCATTTTAGTAGAGAACCAATATATCTAGGGCACTAAGAGCCAAAACTAGTAAAGCTAGTACATTTTACTTGTGCTTTCCCTTCTCTGTGGCTAAGTTCACATCCACACCTTTCTAAAAATGCCAGTTTGTAAAGAGTAAGAACTCACTCCATGTATACACAACACACATGAAATATACAGAGGACCCCCCCCCCCCCCCGGCCGGAAAGAAGAAAAAACATAGAGAGAAGAAGAAGGTGGAGGGAGAAGATTCAAAGACTGTCCAGGGGCCTAATGGCTGTAACCTCACCAAACTCTGGCCTTGTGTATTTGTTGTACGTGACAGTCAGGAGCGATGTACTTGCTGCTTTGTGAAATTTCAGGATCATATTCGCACAATCCCTGCATGAGATAGAACTAACGTGAGTAGATGTTCCGGAAGTCATTTTAGGTTCCAGAAACAAAGTTGGTTGGGAAAGAAGTAATGCCTCATCTGATATTCCTTATATTGTGCATGTTTTCCAAGCAATGAAGTCCATGCCGGGAGCTTGTTTAGAGTGCAACGGGCAACATAAACAGCTGAAGCGCATAACAATGAGGGTCTGAACCTCAAGGCTTCGTACTCAACCAAGGACAACTCGATAAGATAGAATGCGAGGTGTTCAAGCTGGAAAAAGAAGCGTCGACCAGTTGCAAAACAAGTTTAGAAACCATAAAAAAGATGGGGCGGAGGAGTTAAAAGTACAACAAAGTGCGGTTGTAGAAACCTGTCTGTCTGTCTGAGACGCCTTGAGAAATCTTAGCATGAAGACATAAGGTGTCGGCAAATTCAACCGAAATTTCAGATTCTTGAGTATATCTTTTTCCTGTGAATTCACAAAATATCAAAAACATGTTTCAGGCAGAGTCGAAGGCGGGCGATAGTAAGGCATGCTGTGGGAAACGATAGAATGCTGTACAACTCCTAAGGAATATAGAACTGACAGATTTTTCGAATGTTTGAACATTACTGTTACGGTAGTTCAGTTGTGGTTGCTGTCAGTACAAAACCCCCTCCCCAAAAAAAAGAAACAGAGAAAAAAGAAAGGGCTTATCAAATCCAGCATGTACCATCTCCAGCACTTGCTTTCTGGTGTACGTCTCCGCTGAGATGCTGATCAAGTCTTTGACCTATGTGATATAAACCACATAAGAAGCAAGTCCAAATCTAAACATACAGAAGATCACACAAAATGAACAGATCACTACCCTTGGGTGCCAGAAGTCTTCATACTTCGATGCAAGCAAGAGTGAAGCAAGACCAACCAATTGAAATTCTTTTTTCTTTATAGGAACTAGAGAAAGATATCTATCCAGCAAGGCTACTGTAAGGTAAAGTGTTTCCGGCATCAAATCAAATTTGAAGTGCACCTGAAGTATGTATTGAAGCAAGCTGTTAGACCTGTGTGCAAAGAATATCCAGAGGGAAAAAACAATAAACAAAAAGGTAAAACGTCAGAAATGATGTCACCAGGTTGTAGGGAGCTACCTCTATAAGCCAATTAATCAATATGCCCCGCATTTGAAGTGTAATGTCTGGTTGAGTCGTCATGTAATTTTCCAAGGATGCACTCTCAGCCTGCAATATCATCTGCTTAATAGCAATTTGAAGCACAGTTGACAAAATGGCTAAACAAAAACTAATAAGTAAAAATTTACCTGCAGGCAAATAGATTGGAACAAAGATATTACAAATCAATACGCAACACATATTTCCCTCCTATGGTAATATTATGTAAAATGTTTCCCACTTCATGAATACAAGAATGCACATTGAAGTTTTTCTGCAACGTGTGATGCAGTACCCAACACACATTTCCCTGCTATAGTAATATTATGTATAACTCATTTCATTTCTTAAATGTGACGATGAGGTCCCTATCAAGGATGTACTAATATACTGCAGATGGAACTTCTATGTCAACTAGTTATGAAGTCAGGCTCAGCTCATGTTACAGCAAGAAAAATATGACAGCCGAAAAACATTGTATAGAACATAATATAACCTTCAAATTTTCAGGGACTAGCAAATGAGTCTTGAGAGTTTTCTAATCATTTACGAAAAGCGAGAGCTATATGATAAGATGTACACAGGGACAGCTGCCTTGAAAAATGCATCCAACTAAAGGCTAACTTGCACTCCATGCACCTTGGCAAATCAGAAACGGAAACAAGAATAAAAAAGAGCACAGGCACAATTTGAAGGAGTTCTTCAAGATTTTGCTATGTTGCATTAACATCACATGAAGGCATACTTATTTTCACCAGAAAGCCTGCTGACGAGTCTTGAAATCAATCACCCATGAGAATTTCAATCAACAAAATATCATAATCAGGACCCCCACACCTAGTAAATTAGACCCATAAGCATGTAAATAGCAAGGAAGCATTTTCCACTTAAGTCAGTATGCCACCCTAGGACTATTGCACAATAGCAAATAACTATCCAACCAAAGCATAAAAACACATGCACATGCTGGATTTCCAATATTGAGCTAATGTAAATTCTGAAAAGATAAAATGAAAGTGATGTATGAGAAAACCAATGGAGAAAAGATTGATCATAATTACCTCCATTGTCCAATAATACTGATAGATGTCATCAACATATTCTGCAACTTCAAGAGGATTTCCATGATCATCAATATTTGGCAACTTCTGTTCTGTAACTTCTGCTTCGTCTCCTACTAACTGCATCATACGTGAAACTTATCAGCTTTTGAAAAAGAATTTAGAACAAGATATGAGTAAATGATTTACCTTTGATCTTGATATTAGTGATGATGTATATGACTTCCTGCGATTTGATCTTTTATTGGCAGTGATCTCTGATATATGTGGTTTTAAGCTGTCATTGCCTTCAGCCAGGATTCTTCCTTCTGAAACTTCTTGAGATCCTCTGAACTCAGAAGTCTTGGTCACAGAAGATAAGCCGACTCTAGCACTCCTGGAAGCTGTACCCAGGGATTTGTTCAACACAGAGACGCCGTTGGAGTTGGAGTCCGTACGAGCTTTGGAAATGTGTAAAGTCGTTCTTACAATTGGCTGGGTTAAACATGAAGATACCAATTAGTTTGCAAACGTTTGGAAGCAAATGTAACTTAATCTGAAAGTATGAAACAAAAAAGGGGTGAAGGCATAGTTTTGTCGGCCACTAATGCCCCCAATTAGAATATCTAACATATTAAAGATGGCAAAGGCAAATGGCTTCAAGAACACTCGACTTTTACTTTCATTTGTACAGATCTCTTGTGTTTCTAGACCTTTAATTATGGATTCGCAAGCAGGAAAAAAATTGCAATGCCATGTATAAATTTGCTTCTATCTCGAAGGGGGGGGGGTCCATCATCGACGACTTAGCTAGGAGCACTCTGAGGGAGATGCAAACAACTCTGCATGAAATGCAACTAGGAAAAATACCCCCAAAAGGCAATTGTCAGCATCATATACAATGCAGTACATTTTCACTAAAAGCTTTTTATGAGTGTGATCATTCTAGCTAATGTAAAACGGCAGCATGCATCAAGTACCTTCATTGATTTTCTTGACCTTTGAAGAGCGTCCTTGGCAGTCTGATTCCTTGGAGCCCTGCAACATAAAAATTGGCATCCAAAAAGTGAGACACTTCAATTTTATGGATCTGATCGATGTTTGTTGTCTGAGTGGTTCAATAAGAATAAGTTGGAATCCCTGAACAACCTAAACCTTACCAATAGCAATATTTATCATCAGTATTGTCAGTATCATATCTCAGTCCTAAGTTTTGGTGATACGCTTTTACTCATTCGATAAAATGAACTCGAGTAAAGAGACTTAGAAGTTGGAGTTTGCAAAATTAAACTACAACATGGGCAAGAAAGGGTAGCTATTTGAACATTGTCAATCTTCACACTCAAAAGCTTTCACATGCTGATATCGTCTTTATGCTCATTAACAGTTCATATATGCATTTTAGAAGGGGGGAAACTGGGAAGTTCCAAAGGGCTATCTGCAATTGTAGAGAAATGACGACTTACCAACACTGTGTTCAGCAATACATTAAACTTAGCAACAATCTCTGACTCTTTATGGGATAATACAAACTGTTAAGCACAGCTGTCAATCCCCAAGCTGCTTTATCCCGATAATTTAAGAAACAGTGCCAATTGGCACTCTTACCAAGAATGCTTAGTAAATAACTGTGTTAAATTGTGATATTCTAGACGAGATTCAATGAAAAAAACTAATGCCATGTAGCGCTAAGATGTTGTCCGACAGGAAAACTAACTATTCTTTTAGCAAAGAACAGACTTTGGCAGCAAGAAGACTGAAAAGGTATGTTCTGATGAAACAACAATCAGAAACTATCGGACACAGACTCTGGATATTTTCCTACGTTGGTAACTTAGGGGGAGGGGGTTCCTGTATGCTTAATGAAACAAGAATAGCCAACTATGTAACATAGGTTGTTGATATTTTCCAATATTGGTGGGCTTGGGGGAGGAGATCTTCATGCAACGGTGGGATTGATTATATGTTAAAGCCCAACTAACAATCTATGCTGCCAGTCCCACGATCTAAAAAAAAGGGAAACAAAAAAGAACCATTGCGCATTATAGATAGGAATTCTGCTATTGCATTGAGCTAGAAGCACCAGCAATTTGCTTCTAACTTCAGGTGGCGTATGGCAGATCCAGAGGGAAAATTTTGTAGGGTAACAGACATTTATGATAGCAGGCAAGAATACAAGAATCTTGAAAAGAAAAAAGAGCTGTGTACTGTCTGATATTGCAGCAGGTCGTTTCGCACATAGCTCAAAGTAAGCATTCAGAGGTAGAAACATAGAACCTAGAACAGGTAATTGCCATTTACACTTTGGCTTCTTGATAATGTTCCTTCTAGTGAGAAAGAACTACTCACCTTTGTATGAAGCCATCATTCACCGTATCCTTTGGTGCTTTGCTTTTAAGATTGCTCACTTGGGAGACAGGTTTTCCACCAACTCTGGTTCTCACTGAAGTTAAGGAGAAAAACAGGACAAGCCAAAAATATTAATGACGTTTGTTTAAACTTCTTTGGTTCTCACATGAGATAGGTTTACGAAATGGCAAGAACTCACATGTGAAACCAAGTTTTCTCGTTGGCTTCGCTGTGCTAATAATATCTCCCTGACAGCGTAAATGAAAGCATGTTGAATTTTCATTTGAATAAATGAATAAATAAAAAGGACTCTTTTTGCTACTTATTTCCAGGAATAATACTGACATAACATGATCCAAGCAGTTTAATGGAATATACCTGCAGGCCACTGGCACCCGATTGGCTAGTTCTTTCCAACACCGGGAAGGACTTCCTTAGAGCATACAAACAGAGCAGAGAAGACAACAGAAATAAAAGGATCAACAATAAGTGTAGCTACACTAGCCTCATATAAACTTAATGCAGGTAACCCAGTCATGAATTATATAAACCAACCGACCGACCTTATGACTGCACTATTATCCCTGGACGTCTGCCTGAAGACAAAAGATGGCAAATGAAGACATCACTGTTATGCTTCTACATATGCATATGGAGATTGGAACTGAACTTAATATGTAGGCTTGCAGTTCAGCAGAGTTAGCAAATTATTGAAAGGCACAAAATGGACCAAAACCTGGCTATGTTTTCCACAGTATCTCGAACATGTCCCTCATGGAAATTTGAAGACTTCCTCATAACTTTGTTGCTAGCTGCAAGTTAATACATTGCATAAGGTCTGGACAAGAAGCCAGGCTGATTGCAGCATATGAGACTCGCATTTTATTACCTTTTAGAGAAGTACGGGAAACTGTAACAACATGAGATGAGTTTGCCTTATTTCCCTATTTCAAGATAAAGGATTTCATTAGTTATTTAATGAAACAGCACGAACTGATAAAGATAGCAACCTAATGCAGCATATCCTCAGTCTGGAAAGAAAGCATACTATTGCCTATAGCCTTAAGTTCGGATCACGTCCAATGTTACAAGCTACTTCAAAGGGCTTATAGTTAGATTGACCAACCTTATGAGATTCGAGGAAAGCATATACGCCCCTTCAAATGAGGTTTGGGAGCTGATTTTCCTCGATAAGTTCTGGATACCATGTTCTTTTTGCTTTCATTTTTTTCTTTTTTTTGGGGTGGGGGGGCAGTTGTCCATGGCTGGGAATCTATACTCATCAGTTTCTTGACTAGCATCATAACATATGCAACAAACTCAGAAGTTACTGGACTCAGGGTATCAATTCAACCCCCCAACACCCCCCCCCCCCCTCTCACCATGACAATATCGGCAGCTCCAAAAAGCTGGTAGAAGGAGGTCTAGCTTGCAGCTTCTTAGAATTTCATAAGTATAAATTAGTGTTGGGACCCCTCCAAGCATACTATTGGCTGTAATGCTAAGTTTTGAACCAAGTCCAATTTTACAGGCCACTTCAAGGGGATTATAGTTAGATTGGCCAACTTTATGAGAATCAAGGAAAACTAAAACATCCCTTCCAATGAGACTTGGGAGCTGAATAACCCAATAATCTTGTGGAGAAAATATTTCCTTTTGTTTTCTTTTTTTTTGGGGGGGGGGCGCAGTTCTTCACTACTAGGAGCTTATTGGCAGCAGCTTCTTGATTAGCATCATAACATATGCAACAAACTCAGATAGTTTACTGGACTCAGGATATCCATTCACCCCCCCCCCC
>JACYFF010031958.1:6813563-6857667 GCA_017589665.1 Selenicereus undatus | reverse complement strand
TATTATTATTATTATTATTATTATTATTATTATTATTATTATTATTACAACTAATAGAGGACATATAGGGGTATATATGTAATTTGACATGTATGTACTTTTTGTATAAATACAATGTCGGGCTTTCATGTTGGGGTGAGTCATTCCCTCACACATGGTATCAGAGCCAAAAGAGTACTAAAATCTCTATGCCCGAGCCGAACTAGTCTGCCATTGTTGGGTTTGGGCTAAACCTTAGCCGGTCTCCCACCTTTACCGCCTACCATGTGGATTGTTAATGTCACAACGTATAGGACAATGGTATTGGCTTCGGTTGATGACTATTGGTCCTAGCGTACTCCGTTTGCCAGTTTTATGATTATGCATTAGTTGTTTGGTATGCTTGATGATCCATCCCTCAACTGACCTCTCAAGTTCTTAGCTTTCTTGGCACGCCTCAATCTAACCAGGTCTATGGACATTGGCTTCGGGTGGATCAATTAATTCGCGCCTGGCTCTTTGCTACGATTTCCAAGGACACCGTGAGTGAGGTATGTGACTTGTTGCATTCTATTCAGGTTTGGCAGCGCCTTGAATCACTATTTAATATGGCGAGTCTTGCTCATGCTCTTGATTTAAAGCGTATGCTGACGAATATTAGTTTGGAACCTCATCAGTCTATTGAAATTTACGTTCCATTAAGACAATTGCTGATCCTTTAGCGGCCATTCAGTCACCCATATCTGATTTAGAACTAATTCAACTTACTACTGCTAGTTTGCCTGATGACTATGATTCTTTTGTCACGACTTATTCCATGCTTCCTGGGTCTACTTCATTTGATGATTTACAATCTAAATTGCTATTCTTTGAGCAATGCGTTAAATACAAAAAGGATCATAGTCAGCCTATTCATCAGGCCTTTGTTACAACTATCAGTGATAGTCAAGGGCAAGGGGGTGGTTCCGGTAATGGGAACAACAACAAGGGAAATTGGAACAATCGTAATAATGGGCGATGTAATCGGAACAACAGGAGCAAAGGTGCCACAACCTCCCTAGCTAATACCTCCACGGCATCTTCCAAGGGTGGGTCTACAGGTACTGGCATGTGTAATGCGGTTGACTCATTGTTTGGTACTGTTTGTTCTCCTTCTCTTATTACTAATCAATCATTTGCAGGATTTATCTCCTAAAATTGTCTGCCATATTTGTCATGCACCTGGGCACTTTGCATCCCATTGTCCAAATTGCTACACTCGATCTCAGTTAGTGCTCCTAGCTTGTGCTGCCTTCAATCTTGTTGCTGTTGATGAACAAGTCTAGTACCCTGATTCTGCCGCTGCCTCTTACATGACGCATAACGATAGTAATTTACTTTCTAAAACTGTTTACTCTAGTAATGCTTTGGTTCGAGTTGGTGATGATACCCCTCTTCCGGTCGCGCATGTTGGTAATACTAGCCTTGCTTCCAAACATCAACCTCTAACCCTTAAGAATGTCCTTCATGTGCCCCAACTACAGCATAACCTACTTTCCGTTAGACAATTGTGTTGGGATAACAATTGCACAATTGTGTTTGACTCGTCTCCTGTCTGTGTCAAGGACAATATCACGGGTGATCTCCTTTTGCAGGCCTCTAGTTTGGGTCCTATCTACACCATTCCTGTTCATGTTATCCCTGCTACTATGCCTACCAATGTCGTCTTGACAGAGTCTGCTGACCTTTGGCATCATCGATTAGGTCACTATGGACCTAGCGTTTTAAATACTTTAAAGAAAAACAGTTTTGTTCAGTTTAAATCAGTTTTCTCTCGGTTATGTACCACTTGCAACTTAGCTAAATCACATAGACTTCCATTTGTTTTTGCTGAGCATCAAGTCGTTTCTCCTTTACAACTGATTCATTCTGATGTTCGGCAGTCTCTTCTTGTTTCTCATCATGGGTTCAAATATTATGTTTTGTTTATTGATAATTGTTCCCGCTTTACTTGGTTATATCTCATGAAACGCAAGTATGAAGTCTATGACATATTTACTCAATTCAAGGTGTTGGTAGAAAACTTATCTGACTGCAAAATTAAAATGGTTCAAAGTGATGGGGGTCGAGAGTTTGATAACTCTCCGATGGAATTGTTTAATCCACAAGGCATTTATTTTCGCAAATCTTGCCCTGATACCTAGCAACAATATGGGGTGGCTGAACAAAAGCATAGGCATATTCTTAAAATGGTACGTACCTTTCTTATTGATGCTTCTATGCCGGCCTATTTTTGGGTTGATGGTGCTTATGTAACTATTTACACTATTAATGAGCTTCCCACCCCGGTTTTAAAACAAAAGTCATCTTTTGAAATTTTATTTCGAAGAGTGCCCGATTATTCATTTCTTAAACCTTTTGGGTATGCGTGCTTTCCAAATTTTGTAGCCTCTTCTGCAAACAAACTTTAATCCTGATCGGTATGTTGTGTTTTCCTTGGATATGCAGTTCACTACAAGGGTTATTGGTGTCTTGATCCTGTTTCAGGGCGAGTTTACATAAGTAGGCATGGTCGATTTCATGAATCACGTTACCCCTTTTCACAACTGGTTTGCAAATCTCCACAACTGACCCATCCCTATGTCTTTGATCCTAAGTTGATTTTTACTCTAACTCATACAATGAGTCCTTGTGAGTTTTCCACTAGGATTGACGAGACTACCCAATTAGCAGCTCTTCCCACCCCTCTTGCACCTTATCAGTCCAATTGTTCAAGTCCCACAACCCACACATCTTCTAGCCCATTCTGCCAGCCTGCTAGCTCTTTGGGTCTATCTTCTTCTGAGCTTGGCCCAAGCACCAGTCCCGATCCCTCCCCTGCGTCCAACTTACGTCCTATGGCTATTAGGCCTCGCGACATTAGCCCATCTCCATTCGGGCTTGGGTCCTGTGCCCTGGACTGTCCCCTCTTAGCCTAGCCACATTTGGCCTTAGCCTAGCCCAATCCCCGTCCCCCACTGGTGACCGATGCCCGGCCCAGGTTTCGGATTTCACCCAGTCCGCCCTGCCACCTATCCCACCTGCCATCATACCCCATAATGCCCACCCTATGCAGACCCGATCCAAGTCCGGTATTGTCAAACCTAAGCATATTTTGTCCCTTACCTCGACTCTCACTGAGACTGAACCCTCCACCTTTGCTAGTGCTTCCAAACATTCAAAGTGGGTGGCGGCTATGACCGAGGAATACAAGGATTTGATTGCTAATAACACCTGGGACTTGGTACCATCTAATGCTAACCAAAATATCGTTGGGTGTAAATGGGTCTATAAAATAAAATATCGATCTGATGGCAATATCAAGAGGTACAAGACACGATTGGTGGCACAAGGCTTTCATCAACGAGCAGGTATTGACTACCATGAGACATTCAGTCCAGTTGTTAAGCCTGTTACTGTTCGTTTATTATTATCCTTAGTTGTTTCTTTCAATCGGCCTATCCGACAGTTAGATGTCAAGAATGCGTTTCTCCATAGCAAGCCAACTGAGGAAGTTTACATGAAACAGCCTCTTGGGTTTGTTCACTCAACTTTTTCAAAGCATGTCTGTAAACTTAAAAGGGCTATATATGGGTTGAAACAAGCCCCTAGAGCTTGGTTTCATCATTTCAGCAGCTTTCTCTTGTCTCATGGTTTTGTGTGTAGTCATGCTGATTTTTCCGTGTTTATCTCTCGCACTGACTGCCACATTCTTGTTCGTCTGGTGTATGTTAATGACATTATTCTGAAAAGCAGTTTTGAAGCTATGCTTCACCATTTTATTGCCCTTCTTTCTCAGTAGTTTGCAATGAAAGATCTTGGCAATCTTCATTATTTTCTAGGCATTCAGGTGGTTCGCTCGCCGAAAGGCATTTTGCTTACCCAACAGAAATATGTCCTTGATTTACTCCACAAATTCCAGGTTCAGACATGTGAATCTGTTAGAGCTCCTTCTGCTGCGCGAACCACTCTTTCTCTCTCAAATAGTGAGTTACTTGTAGACCACACTCAATATAAGAGTATGGTAGGAGCCTTACAGTATTTGACTATGACTCCGCCAGACATTGTGTATGCGGTACATGTAGTTTTTCAGCTTATTCATGCTACACGTACCACTTACCTCCATGCTGTTAAGCATATTTTTCATTACTTGTAGGGAACCCTGGAGCATGGTTTATGGTTCTGCTCGTCGTGCTCTCCATCCTTGGTTGTTGTATACTATGATGCTAATTGGGCATGTTGCAGAGACTCCAGTCGCTCCACCACTAGATATGTTGTTGTTCTTGGCCCCAACCTTGTAAGCTAGCGCTCCAAAAAGCAACCCACCGTTTCCAAATCCTCTACTGAGGCTGAGTACAGGGCTTTTGGCTACATTGTTGCAAAGACTATCTGGGTTTGAAAGCTTCTTTTTGACCTTGGTATTCTTATCTCTTCCCCAGTTCATCTACACTGTGACAACCTCAGTGCTACCTACATGTCTGCCAATCCTATGCAACATGATCATAGCAAGCACATTGCTGTGGATTATCATTTTGTTCGGGAGCAGGTTGCTGATGGAAATCTTGTTATATGTTATATCCCTACTAGTATACATGTTGCCGATGTATTTACCAAGGGCTTATCTACTCAGCAATTTTTGTTACATAGAAACAATATGTCCGTGCATTCCCCTGATTAGATTGAGGGGGCGTAATAGAGGACATATAGAAGTATAAATGTAATTTGACATGTATATACTTTTTGTATAAAAACAATGCCAGGCTCCTATGTTGGGGTGAGTCATTACCTCACACAATAACAAATAGTGTGGGGATGGAAGGGGACCACCCATTGTGGCCTGTTTGAAACTCCTTTGTCAACACCTCTAATATATAGCAATTGCTTCCCACAAGAGGAGCACACTAAGCACCAATACATATATATCATTCAAGCCAGCCTTAACAAATTAAAGCACCCCTAGTAATTCAAGAACATGGATAACGAGCATTGCCTCACCAACCAAGGAAGAGGGCTACTCCCTCCAGAAGATCATCACGTAGCCGCTGCTGCTGCCAAAAACCACCGTGAGTGCACCTCCTCTGCCGCCTCCTCGTGGCGTCTCAACCTCCATGACTTCCACCTCCCAAACTCCATTCCAAGTATGTGCAAATTCTCTCCTTCCCCTTATTTGAGTTTCTTTATCATGGCATATCGTTTCTTCTTTAATTAGTTTAACTTGTTAAGTTTGATTTTGAGGGTCATATAATATAAATCCGAGTTCAAAATATGCGCTTATGCATTTTTAACCTTTATAATACTATAGTTGACGTATTTATACCAATCTCAACAGAGAAATTCATCTTTTTTTTATGGGTAAATTAACACATGGACATAACATTAATTAATTTAATTTTATGAAATTATTTTATAACATTAATTAATTATAAAATAAAATTTAGTGACGTGTATATAATGCCTATGATAAATTTCCACTATAAAATTTTAATAAATCAGTAAAATGTAGGATAAATATATAGAATGTATCCCGCAACTTTGAAATTTAAGTATGTCACACGATTTTTCTAAAACTTTCTAGAAAGATCAATGAATAAAGCAAGAGCAATTAGAATTTTTAATGTAAACGCTCGATCACTAATTGATAACGAAAGTACTAGGTGTATATCCGTTTTGCTTGAAGGACGGAGGAAAAATATTTCAGAGTCTTAGGGGTTTGCGTCCCTAGAATCTTAATATAATTTTGACCTGTTTAGCTAGAGTAATTTTTAGCTCACTAATATTCATGTGACTTGAATTGTACGGGTTAAAGCAAAATGCATCTCTAAACTTACTCTGCTCTGTTTCTGCAGAATAGTAAGTAGTCTACGGTTTTTAAATTTAGGTTCAATTCAATCGAAACCAGTCTTTTTTTAATTTCACAATTCAAGGGTAAGACTGTTTCATCAAACATAACCCCCCACACGCCACCTGGTGGCGGAATTTTTGGGGTATTGGATTGTATTTATGTGGCTTAGCTTCCAATGTTTTCCACTACTTTAGCAAATTCTTAGTAGATGATTAGTTGATCTTCTTAGACTCCAAATTTAATCGAACAAATCTTACTTTCATTTAAGAATACAGTAGTATAAGGTTGACATTCTTAGTACTTCACACCTATTTAGAGTGTGTTTGATAGGGGGAAAAGTCATTTTCCCAGAAAATCATTTTTCATGAAAAATATTTTCCCAAGAAAAATGATTTTCCACTTATGTTTTCAGTTGTTTGGTAGAATGGATAATCATTTTCTTTCCACTTCATTTTTTGCTATTTGATAGAATGAACCCCCCGTCCTCATTTCATTTCGTTTTACCATCAACCCCCTTCTTTGCTCACTACTCTGACTCGACCCAACCAATGAATTCTGTTTCTCTCTCCTCTTCAAAACCAAACCCAAAACATCAGTAAGAAATATACCTAGTAACAAACCCAACAAAAGAGAGAGTCAACATTAATGAATCTCAATTTTTTCACTATTCTCAAAGATTACCCAGTTGACTTTGAGTGATATTAAATCCATATTAAAGAAAATGACGAATGGAGAGACGACGGGTGTCTCAGATTGCAAAGTTCTCAAAAGGGCAACTGTAACAAGATCAGATAACTCAAGAAATAATTACAGAGATTAACGATGGAAATCATCGATGAACATGATGAACATGATGAACATGGGAAGAATGAGAGACAAAATGAGAATGAAAATAGAGTGATTTTAGGCACAATTAAAAGAAAATAAAACGAGAGACAAAATTAGGCAACGAAAATTGGGTTTGAAAAATCGTGTTCCCTACTTTTTCAATGGAAAACAATTTCCTTCAAATGGGGTAAAACGATTTTTCCCAAAAAATGATTTTCCACTCCTTGTTTTACCAAACGGTGTAAAATGAAAAAATCATTTTTCAGAAAAATAATTTTCCCTCTTACCAAACATACCCTTAAAGGAAATTTTGAAATATCAATATTCAATATGTCCTTTTTAAAAAAGTTTATATCCAAGAAGAGGATGGGCACACAGAGTTCATATGAAAGGGAGTACTCATGATAGTTAATTGGTTTTTCAACTCTAAAAGAGTTTTTTCAAAAAAAAATTTATTGGTTTATTGAAATCAGTCTCTTTATAGATATTAATATCTGTAAAGATAAGATCATATATCTAAATTTTCACAGATCCCATATAAACAGGACACATTGAATATTATTATTATTGTTATTGCGCTACTCATGATAGTTAATTCAACATTATGGATTAAGGAGCATAAAGATAAGGTTTTTTTAGGTGACCTAGATATGCAATTGTCTATGGGGCACTCAGCTTAATTTATAGCCTTCTGATGTGGCATTCTAGATGTTGTGCATGCATTAATGCTGAAGATATACTATAAGATATAGTCAGAAAGGAGACAAATCTAGAGAGTTAGGTATTTCGAGACTAGGGCTTAATGCCCTGCATGAAAGATTGAAGACGGCTCCCAATGCCTTTTCCTAGCCCTAATTTCTTGATGAACTATCACTTAAGCTAAATAAGTAAAATTAATTAAATTATAAACTCTCATCCAGTGACACAAATCACGATTGCGTGTTCATGTCACTCATTTACTCATTTATGAGAAGGACTCTAAAGTACATGTTTTAAAAAATAAATAGTAATTTGTGGATTTCAATCACAATGGGTTTGTACAATTTTTACAGGGCACTTAGAGATTTTGATATTGTTAGTTAGTTATTTAATCAAATCACCAACACAGATTGGTTCAAGTGGTTTGACGATTGTTTCCCTTAAGTAAGGTCTCGAGTTTAAGTTTTATGAATGGAGAACATCTGTAATAAGAGAGCTTGACTCCTTATTGCGCTAACAATAGTTCGACTGTAGTGAAATGGATGATCCAATACTAAAAATCAAATTGATTTATCTACCAAACTTTTTCTGTATCTTCAAGCTAAAAGACTGTACACGTTCGCGAACTTTACTTAATTTGAGGATTCAGGCAATAGCCTTTTTGGGGCGGAGGTGGGAAGAGGGAAGTTGTTGATTGCCATATCATAGTAGTTAGCTTCGTAAGAGCTAAATTTTCTTTGTTCTATTGGAGATATTCGGTTTTTTTGGTCTTGGATCATCCGCTTTACTGGAGTCGAGTTACTGTTAGTCTAACAAAGCGTAGAGGTCTTCCATCACAGATTTTTTCATTCACAAGACTCGAACCCGAGATCTTACTTAAGAGGAATAAGTGTCAAACTATTCGAACCAACTTGTGTTAGTATTGGAGATATTCAGTAAATTAGGAAGAAATGGTTTTATTTTAATTTCATGTATCAAATACTATGGTATATATTGCTAAATAAGTGATTTATGTCTATATTTATAAATAAAGTTTGCTATCATATTTTCTGAATGTGTGTTTGTCATATAGATAATTTTTAATATATGGTGTTGATATGGCTCTTACAAGAGTACATTGTCTTTTTTTTATAAGAAAAAGGAATAATTCATTAATGAAAAGTCATATAGCATATGCAATGAATTTCTCCTGACAGAACTAAATCTAAAACATCAAATTGAATCATTATATCCAGAAAGCTAATGATAAATATACTATTGATCGGCTATGAACTTGTAGCAATATTCTTTCACTGGCCGCATTCTTTTATGTCAATGCATCTTTTCTGAATATCGGCGAGCTATAGTATAACTTCATAGAGCAAATGTCCAATTGACGTGATAGATTACACTTGAAAGGAAGATCTTCATAGTAAAACCATATGAAATTTTATTATTGACTCATTCCTTAATCAAAATTGTAAATCTAATACAATAGCTTCCAAATTCTGTTTGACAAGAAACTCACTCTAAATTTTCAAATCTACGATAAATTGCACAAAGGCAATGACTCAAACTCACACTAGCGATAAAAACGACCTAACTCACACTAGAGGTGAGAACAACCAAACTCACACTAATAGTGAGAAAAATAAACAACCATACTCTCACAAATTGAAGATAAATTTTATTGAAAAGAGACAAAAAATTTAGTAAATACCTTACAACTGAATAAAACTTCAAGAATTACGAAAATTGGGGCTTATTAAAGTAGGTAAAAGTTAGAAATTTTTGTGAGGAGGCTAGGGTTTTTGAGAGAGGGGGAGGGGACTAGTATATTTCACTAGGAGTACATTGTCTTAGGAATATGATATAGGTCTTTAAAAAAACAGATTAATAAGTAAAAAATCAAAGATAATAAAGTGATTGAAAGACTTCCTTTAAATTACCATAATAATATTATCTTTTTAATAAAGAGAATCATAATACATAGCTAAAGTTTATCCATGCATGCATGTCAATTGTCATACACGATCTTGGCATTTGGCATTGACTAGTAGTCCATGGTCCATGTATAGATCAAGACTAGTGTCCTAATTAGGTACTTTCATGCATGATTTAGGCATGTATCCGATGATGCATGGTCCATATATTCTGGAATTATGAAGATAATTACATTCCAACTCAAGTTATAAACAAGATCCTTTCTTAGTGGTACAAATGTGTTACAGAGTATAGTAGTAGCCACACATAAAAATTACAACTCAAATAGAACTATGAAGTTTATTTGTAGTGACCCTTTGTTTTGTCTTGTTTCTAATGAATTACTGCAACCAATATATTTTTTTTCGAAATTACAGATATGTTAATATTATTATTTCTAAAAATTTTACTTATATTATTTTTAGAAATATTGTAGTTAAAATTTAAAAACAACCCATGCGTAGCGCGGGTTTAAAGGCTAGTAGTTCTTAATTACTGAAGTCACAGTTTTGTGAGTTATTGTGACATAATGTTTAGTAATTTTCTCCCATAATATTGGTGTATGGTAAAAGAATAGCATAATTATTGAAGTACAAGAAAAAGAAGATTAAGAATGTAGCAATATTTCCAATCAAAATTGGATACTGCTCTCCAACAAGATAAATTCACCATGTTGACTTTTACTTTTTACACGAAACGATCTTAATTATATTGAGGTTTTTGTGGTAATCAACGTCTTTAACTTACGTTTGACTATGAGACTAGACAAACGCAACACAACACAATATCTTTCAGTGTGGGTCCCGTTTTCGCGGGGTCTGGAGAGATCCAGTTGTAGGCAACCTTACCTCTACCGGCATTTCCACCTGTAGAGAGGTTGGTTCCAAGAGACCCACAAAAAAGAATTTTGTGAACATATTTTAAAGAGGAAAGATTTTGTGAAAACATTTAAACTATGAGACTAGACAAGCAACGATTAAATAAGAAGGAATTTGTAGTCTCGCAATTATTTCAAATGATATATTCCAAATTTCATCCTAACACAAGCTAAATGATTTTTTTTCCCTATACTAAAGAGGTTCTTCCCTTGTATTGAAATTAAAATTGCTTATTTATTTGGACTCATGAAATTAGGTCATGCAATATTAATATTCATTAATACCTTATAGGGGTGGATAAATAAGATGACTTAGTCAATACTTTTTAAAAAATATCTTATTAAGCAAGGCATGAAAAAGGGCACAAAAAAGAGAGAATGTTTCCCGTACTTCTACCAAAATTTTATTTTGATGCTTCGAGTTTTAACCAAATCATATTATTTTATATTTTCCAAACCCTATCCTATATATATAGAATCATATATGATAAATATACCAAAATATATATATATATAAATAAAATGTAAGAACGCATACTCTCGAATGTACCTAATAATCTGCTGACATTTTGGAAATAAATTAACTGTGGCTAAGATAAACGAAAAGGTCTCTAGGTAGGAATACCTATAGAGGTAAGGTTGCCTACAGCTGGATCTTCCCAAACCCCACGAAAACGGAACCCACACTGAAAGTTTGTTGTTGTTGTTGTTGTAACATAAACGAAAAGGTCTCCCTTCTCAAACTCAAGGTGGCAAAGGGAAGAAAAAAAAAAAAACAAAGATGGAAAATCAAACGATCTAATTGGACCAACGCATGAAGGGTCTTTGTAAAGAATGATATGTCACGTGGAATTGTGTCACTCAGTGAGTATCTACGCAGCATTGTAGGATGCTTCCTTTTGTCATCTTATTATATATAATTCATAAATGCAATCTAAAGTAAGATATTATATAACATCCTTATCGATCACCAAATACAGTCAATTACGTTAGATCCTGGATTTAAGAATTAAGAGCCATAATTGCATATCTAGTCAGACTCTTCCGTAGAAAGTAAATAACATGACAATTAAATGAGACAATTTGATATTGTCAAACAATTCACGACAATTCAAATTTAAAAAATTGTGCATATTTAGCCCTTTTAGATTACGTAATTATTACTATATTTTAGATGGTACCTCTCATAAGATAGTCTTAATGAAAAAAAAAAAATTATTGTGTTTTTGTAAATTTTCAAGAACTACCTATTTTTCATACCATATATGCCTTACAAGAAATGTCATACTACCATGTGTGTCGGGACTAGAGATTACAACGGTCGGAATCGGATCGGACATATAGACATCTAATTCCGATCTATTTAATAATCGGATTTGAAAACCTGATCCAAATTGGATTATGTTAGATTGAATGCTAAATTCAAGTCGGATCGGATTCGAAGCGGATTAAATTGTGTGCCATCGTTCCCGTTTGATTAAAAGTGTGTGCACTTGTTGGGCCTCCCTATTAGCCTATATATGGGAGGGGGGGGCGTGTTGGGGTATGAAAGTAGGTGTTGTCCCACATTAATAAAATGAAAGAATGTGAAAGTAGGATTTGTTTCATGTTGATAAAATCGAAGGGCTTGAGCATATATATAAGTTTGTGAGTTATTCCACTAATTGCCAATTGGTTTTGGATTAGAACCTCATTTGAGCTTATATATATGAATTTTTGGTTAATGCCTAATTTATATAAAAAAATTTAACATGGTATCAAAGCGAGTTGTTCGATTTTGATTTGCTACCACCCCCATTTGATTAAAGTTGTGTACACGTGTTGGAACTTTTTGGTAGTCCACACGTGAGAGTGGTGTGTTGGAGTACAAAGGTGGGTGTTGTCCACATTGATAAAATGAAAGAATCTAATAGTAAGATTTGTTCTACATTGATAAAATTGAAGGTATTGAACATGTATATAAGCTTGTGAGTTACTCCACCAATTGCCAATTGATTTTGGGTTGGAACTTCATTTGAGTTTATATACATGACTCTTTGTTGAATACCCAATTGATATGAAAAATTTAACATGGTATTAGAGCCTTTTTGATTGAAAGGTATCGAGTTCCAATCCCAGCAACCCCCTTATTGATCTATTGCGCAAGGTAGAGTGAATTTTTGCAGCATCCATACTTTAAACCCAAAGGGTATTCGCGTGGGATGTGTGTTAGAGTATAAACCTATTCTTAGGCTGTCAATCATCAGCTTAAACTTTTGATCGAATTAGCTCTTAAACAATAATTATAATGAAAAAAAAAAACAAAAAAGTAGGGCAAATGAGGATTTAGTGGAGTAGTTTTGCTGATCATGGCAAAAAGTAAATTCATGATGTATCCATCTATCCATTAAAAACTAGAATGGGTGATCTAAGCATAAAACTTAATAATTTTTTTTAATAAAAAAATGCATTACTTAAACTTTGATTTCCCTTCAATACACTCTTCAATTAGTCCTGATTAATTCTTCATTCATCTAAGTCAAACTAATTAAACTCAATTAGAGAGAGAAAGATAACAGAAATTAAGAGAAGAGAAAATGGCTAATGAGGTGAGAACAGATTCAACGAGAGAGTTGCTTTCACCGTTGCCTGAAGAAGAGTCTGTGGTGGTCGACACCATAATAATCGATGAATTGCCGTCGTGGAGACTTAATATTAGCGAGTTTCAGATCCAAAGACCCAATCGCCCAAGAGTTAATCCTCTTTTGCGTCTTCTTCGTAAGCTCTTTCTATATTTTTCATCCTTTTTTAATTATTTTTTTTTGTCTAATGCAATTAAAGAGTTGATTTTATTTTCTCATCTTTTTTTTTGGTGTTTATAATGCCTTTTTGTCATGATGATTGATGCATATATGTATTTTTCTCTTGGGTGAAGAAGATGATCCACCTTTTCAATTTATAGGAGTATCACTCTTCAGCACTGATTAGCATTAAGCACTGATCAACGTTTAATCATATTTCTTAATTAGGTATAATTTTAACATTAATCAATATTAATCAGTACTAATTGTGGTCTTTGATTCTACATTTCAAATGGAGCTGAGCTACTCTTGGTCCAATAAGAGGTAGAGCTCTCCCATCACAGATTTTCTCAATTCACAATACTCGAGCTTGATACATTGCTTAAGGAAAAGAAGTGTTAAATCACTTGAATCAACCTGTGTTGATATATTAACCAGCACTGATTAATGTTCAGTCATATTACTAGGTGCATACTTGTTTTTACTGTTTAGAAGCACACGAAAATTAATGTAAATGAAACTTAAATATCTCATAAATTAATTTTTCACAAAATTTTCACAATGTATATTATTTATCTCATACATTAATTTTCGCACTAAGTTTCACAAAATTTGGGTAGGCGAAACTAATATTTTGTGAAAATTTTGGTTACATTATTTATAGATGAAAAAGGCTCATAATTTTTTTTTTTTTGGGGAATTGGATTCTCCTTTGATCTAGATTTTACGTACACGTATCCCCCCTATAGTGGACTGCATTTGCATTAGGAAACGACCACTTTCCCAAATGAAAAGGATGCACGCATCACCTTTAAAAAAACGAATAAAAAAATTTTAAAAAAGGAGAAAAGAAAAAAAGATAGAAGGCAGTAGGCATGCAGATGGAAGACATGCCGAAGAGCTTGTCTTGTACAACCACCTCTCTCGGGTTTAAATTCAGGGGAAGCAAATTGCACTTTGTGCATGAAATTTGCGGTGGACCTGATTCCCGAACTTTGTGTTCGGATTTTGACATCCCTTATAACTTTTTTTTTGTGGTTAAAAAATGGCAAGAACCTCACATAGGTGACAGGAGGTGACTAGGTGTCCCAATAACATATGAAGAGCATCCATTATTCCTACTTTTCACCTTTTGTCATTGTTGAGATTTGGGGATAAATTCATAAAATGCTTGTTCAATATCATCTTTTTTTCTTATAATAATTAAATATGACTTCTATTAAGAAAAAGCAACTCACATTAGCAAGGGCGGAGCCAGGATTCACAACAAAAGGGGGGTGAGATTAATAATACACATAACATAAGCTTTAATAGTTCTAAAAATGAAGTACGTAGCTAATACAAGTAAGAAAGTTGTCCTCGATGAGATCTCATGTTTTAAAAATAAAGCATAATATCGTCATTTGATAGACTTTTAAAAATATTCAAAAAAAAATTACACAAAAGGCATCACAAAGAGTTGAATCCATGACCTCTCAAATGGAGTAATAGACAGCCAATCAATTTGCTATGCACTCCTTTATGAAATATTTAAGAACTAATTAATATATATCTATTGTTTATTTGCATCAGAATATTTCACATTTAATTTTTTTTTTCCCGAAAAAGCTGGGGGGTCAATTGACCCCCCTTGCCCCTTAGTGGCTCCGCCACTGCACATTAGGTAAAATCATTTCATACCCCCCCAAAAAAAAACAACACAAAAAAAAATCATTTCATACAAATGAATTTTAAAAGCTTGCATGATAAGTGTAAGAAGGTTTATATTTTTTTTTATTTTAATAAAGATAAGTCTAGAAAGTTAACTTCATAAAAAGAGAATATGCAATATTATCTCGTTTAATAAATAATGTATAGGGTTAAGTTGATTAGGCCTCCACTCGCTGTTATTGTTTTTTATTATGAAAATAAATTTATTTAGAAAAAATAATTTATATTGATTAATTAGAGTATTTAATTAAGAGAATTTAAAATATAAAAAATAGCATTCAAAATTGCAGAAAAAATTTAATGAAAAGGATCTCAATATTTATTGTTTTTATCAAATGACGTTAGTGTTAATTCATTAAATTAAAAGAGATAACTCGGTTATTATAAAATTTCCGTATTTACAAGGCGTAAATCCGAAATCATACCAAGTCATCGAAGTAACTTGTGGATAAAGCCAACGGCTTAACTACATAACAGACACCCAGAGAGAGAGAGAGAGAGAGAGAGAGAGGGAAGAAGGTTAAGTTTAAGCTGATCAGGTTACGTAATGGCGTCGAAGCCGATTCCAACCGAGTCGGAGTTAGAATCCGAGTCATGGCGACTCAATATCACCGAGTTCCGTCTTCCTGAATCGCGCCCTTTGTCTACCTCCTCTATCACCCGTTTTTTCCGCACTCGCGGTGAGTCAGTCCGAGTTACTAACGCTTTCTTCTGTTAATGAACTGTTCAAATTTCAAAATTTTTACGGCTAGGTTTGAAGATTTCTCTGTAATCTTCGATTACCAGTAGTATTTTTGTGGAGGTTATGGTTGGGATTGAAATGTCGGTAGTGTAATGTTGAATGCTACTGAAATCGATCACTTCAGAGCAGAGGAGATGTTTGTTTTTGAAGAAACTTTTTGGTTTGTCATTGAAATGGGTTGAGAGTTCAAAGTTTCTCTGATGTATGTTGTGACAGTGTATTTTGTTGGATTTGAATTGAAATATAAGTTTGGAGATTTGGAGGAAGTAGTACTTTCTTGGGTAATTACAAAAAACTCCATACATGGATGGAGTCTGAAATTTGAAATATGAATCTTAATTTGATGACTGTTAGGCAAAGTAGCCATTGAGTTAGTCGTCCGTTTGATTGTTTCAGTGGTGAGAATTCCATATGTTTCATAGTTGTTAATCCTATGTTATTCTTAAGTGTTTGCCAAGCTGATTTTTAGCATATATGGGTCTTATACGAGGTGGGGATAGAGTCCAGATTTCATGTCAGTCCTAGCTTCTTACTAAATTGATTGTTGTTTCTTGGTTTGCTCGGTAGGGAAACAAGGAAAAGTTGCTGAATATTACAAGAAACAAGAAAGGTTGCTTGAAGGGTTCAATGAGATGGAGAACATCAATGAGACTGGTTGTTTTCCTGGTAGTCTAACCGAGGTTAATTGCTCCTTCAAGGGTTTGATTTTTCTTCCAAAGTTTATTGTTTTCTTAATGAAATTTCTTCAAATTCTGTTGAGGAAGCATAAGTTAGATTTTTTCCTTAGAAGTTAGTTTCCTTTGTTCAAGTGGGCACCTGTTTTTATTAGGATGAGATGAAGCAGCTTGCAAAGAGTGAACGTTTGGCAATGAATGTGTCAAACGCAGCCAACGTAGTTCTATTCATTGCAAAGATATACGCATCCATCGAAAGCAGGTCACTGGCTGTCATTGCATCAACATTGGATTCACTTCTAGATCTTCTATCTGGATTCATTCTTTGGTTTACTTCCCATGCCATGAGAAGACCAAACCAGTACAACTACCCCATTGGAAAGAAGAGGATGCAACCGGTGGTATGTATTTACACCTGATACTGACTTTGGCACAATTCTTGATTACATTGTTTATATCAACATGAAAAAGGAAATCTCATGCATCACCTTTCTGTGAAATCCCTTTATTAGACCCCCCTTATTGGTTTGGGTTTTCTATTGGCATACCCGAGTCTGAGCAATATAGCTATTGGTATATCCTTTAAATGCCAAACATGATTGTAATTGAAGTTGGGGGCTTCCCATGTCCTGTCGATGTCATGAACATTTTCACATCCTGAGAAGTTTGATTTTATTTCTTGCTGTCAATCTAGGGAATTATAGTTTTCGCATCGGTGATGGCTACACTTGGATTACAAGTGCTATTGGAGTCTGCCCGTGACCTTATAACTAAGGTATGTTGATTAAATTTAGGAAGATTTAGGAATGACCTCTTTTTTTTTTGCTTGAATGAGTAAAGGGTGCCTGTCTGCTTCAGCTGGATCAATGCTAGACTTTGTTATCGTATATTATATACAAAGTGGCTAGTGGAGGGATCAGGAAGTGACAGAATCTTGAGTAGATATCTAAAATTGAGCTTCTCGTAGACTTTTGGCAAACTTGAAAAGAGCAAGAAAGTTATTTGTGCAGCTCCCTGTCATAGAGTACTCGCCCACACAGCTCATTGTCACTAACCTAGATAAACCTAAATTGAGCAACCGAATATTGACCTCAACTTGAATAATGTGATGTGAACTGAATTTAAGAAGGATTGGCTCGAATATTTAACTAACCTATTTTTGTCCTAAAGTGAAATTGACCTGACCTTAACGCAAATTTGAAAACCTATTTTCCATTAAAGGGGTTGACATTTCAGCCTCATTTCAATGAGGATAATGTTGATAGTTTGATCAATGGGGATGCTCACTTGTTTCTTATGCTACAGACAGGGCCTAAAATGAATCATCAACAGGAAATGTGGATGATTGGAATTATGGTCTCTGTCACAGCTGTGAAGTTTCTGCTCATGGTCTACTGCCGTGGATTCAAAAATGAGATTGTCAGAGCCTATGCACAAGATCACTTCTTTGATGTTGTTACAAACTCCATTGGCCTGGTGACTGCAGTTCTTGCTGTTCGATTTTACTGGTGGATCGATTCAACTGGTGCCATCATAGTAAGTTACTTACAGTTCATATTTTTTCAGACCATGCATCAATCTGGTTCCAATTTGATTTTTTGTGGTTGAGAATATTCATCTTCGCCAACACTGCTCTGTGGGTGACAAGTGAGTTTACCCTTTGCTACCACATTGAGCAAGCAAATCAGAATGAAACATTTGAACCTTACAAAATTGACCTTGACAATCATTACCTTACAGGAACAACTCAAACCCCTGCCAAACTGAACACCATAATCGGAATTGCCCCTATCCAGACTGCCCAAGTCCAAATTCCAATTCAATTCGATACCCTTGCGTCCAGCCTAGGCCAAATCTCTGTCTGGGTTGGCAGTATGCAGCAGCTTTACATCTGAATTCCCCAAAAATCCACTTTGATTTGATTCTATATCAAAAATTGTGATCGCTTACTGCCTTATAGAATACATGAACGACAATCTAACGTGTGATTTAGCTTTAATTCAATATAGTCCAAGTTAAAAAATATTGCCTAAAAGAGACTCTCTCAGTTGCGACCTCATCGAACTTGCACCAACTGAAATTTGCCAGACCCATGTAGGCAGCACTTAGTAGTTTATTGGACAAACCAACAACTCTTATGTAATGTTTGGTTGGACGTAATGTAATGACAATGTAATATAATCAAATTTGCTATGTAATCATGATTTACTTAGTTTGCATTAATCATAATTACAAGATAATTCTTTTATTGAGAAACTCTCATACAACCAAACAAGGTAATGAGAAAATAATTACAAACTTGTTTGCTTTATGAGGTTGGTTACATCTAACCAAACACAATATTAACACAACCGGACCCAAATGCGGTTATTGTTTTTACTGGACCTGAATCACATGTTCTAAAAAACTACTCATACAGTCTGCAAAGCCAAGGCTTCGGCACCCCTTGACACCCCCCCCCCAAAAGCACTGATCATAATTTCACTGGAATTTTGCATTGCAGATTGCTTTATACACAATTAGTACGTGGGCAAAAACCGTCATTGAAAACGTCTGGTCACTGATTGGAAGGACAGCTCCGCCAGAGTTCTTGGCGAAGTTGACATATCTGATATGGAATCACCATGAAGAGATCAAACACATTGATACAGTAAGAGCTTACACATTTGGTTCCAATTACTTTGTGGAGGTGGACGTAGTTTTGCCGGAAAATATGCTGCTAAACCAAGCACATAACATTGGTGAAACACTTCAAGAGAAACTCGAGCAGCTAACAGAAGTTGAACGAGCTTTCGTACACATTGATTTTGAGTGTACTCACCGGCCAGAACACAAAACAAAGGTTTGAGGGCAAGTTTTGAAGTCAGGCAAAGCTCCTCATATAAGGATATGAAGATCTCATTTATTTGAGAATTCCTTTTTTGATGTTTCTCTCTTGCTTTGACGAGTATTTCACGTTTTGTGGGAAACATCTTTCCATTTATGTTACGTTAATATGTGATTTTGTATGTAGGAAATGTCTTCCATCAGTCAAATCCCCTCTTGTTCATTGTCGGTATTGCACGGTTTTAAGTGTCAGTATATTCTTCTTATGAGTGAAAGATCGGCCCTGAATCCATCACTTGCATTTGGCTAGTGAGCTTTCACTTGCATTTGGCTAATGTTGCCATATCAAAAGAATAATTAACAATTTGAAATTTAGTTAGGAAAAAGAAAGAATTTGAAAAGGCGTTACGATAGTGCAACAAGGAGTTAAAAGAACTCAGGTGTAAATGTATAATTATAACATTTCAGAAAGAAAAGTAACCAACTCTGAGGACAATATTTCATCCTAAAATAGGAAAAAAATCTGATATGGATATTTATGATCAATCTTCAACATTCATATTATGGTCTTATTCAACAAAATTAACTGTTTAGATAACGGTTCAAATAGTGGATAACGTTTTAAGTAGCGGATAACGTTTCTAATTTAGCTGTTAGTGGATAACTGTTTAGATAAACGGTTGAAATAAATGTGTTTAGAGATGACAATAAAACCCGTACCTATTTAAAACCCGCAAAACCCGCCCCATTTAAAACCCAAATGGGTGGTGAAAATGGGTTTTAAATGGGTATGGGGCGGGTATTGAAAAACGGGTATGGGTATGGGTACAGGTATGGGTACAGGTATCACCCGTACCTTACCCGTACCCGTTTTTATAATAAGAAAAAAAAATATTTTCAATTACTATTTTTCCGGTTTAAGTCTAATCCAAACCGTTCTAACAAAAAAATTAATCAATAATGTATTTGATTTCACATTTCTAAACAACATATTCCCAAAATATCATAACTTTGCAATCTTATAATGACAAAAACATATACCGTACTTGGATATGGGTTTCATATGAGTATTAATTTTCATTTTCTATGTGAACCCGAATAAAACCTGCAAACCCGCAAAACCCGATGGGTATGGGTATGAGTTTTATTTTTTAATACCTGATGGGTGCGGGTACGGATATGAGTACGATTTTCGAAAACAGGTTTGGGTAAGGGTATGGCTCAACCCGCCCCGTTGTCATCCCTAAATATGTTCGGTAAATTTAGCTGTTGGGTTATCTGATTAATTTAAATTGACATAAAATGATATATACAATTTCCAAATATAAATTTCCAAAAAATATTTTTTGATAAAAAGATATGAAATGGTACTTTTGAATGTCAAAAGCTAATACTTTTAGCTTTTCAGAAATCTTTCTTGAAACGCTAAACGTTGCTTGATATATTAGTCAAAACACTCAGTCAACACACTAAATGTTACTCAAAATACTGTTGTCGAACACAACCTATCTTGTATGTAATTTTGTATTTATAAAAAAATAATTGATTAAAATACTATTAAATTGTATACAATATATAAATGGCAATGCTAACCCCCGTTTACTATTTACTAATAAATTTTATACAATATATATTTTTTAAGTAAAAGGCAATGGGAAAGTATATATGTCAGTCTCCAAGTGCTTCTCAAATTGGCGGGCTTTATAGAGCGCAAAGCTTACGAGGGAGAGGAGGAGAAGAAAATCCCCATGAAGAAGCGCGAAATTATCTCCCAACATTGGAGGAAATTGGGAAATCCCAATTAAGGTACCCGAAATTTGCTCCAATGGTGATGGTCTCAAAGAATTCAATACCCAATTTAATTCAGCTGCGACGCCATGAGAGAGAGAGAGAGAGAGAGAGAGAGAGAGAGAGAGAGAGAGAGAGAGTGCGGAAGAGAACCCTAAAAGTTGCGACAAGCTCCCACATTCCCCTCTGCAGCAACGGTTCTATTCCAATTCTGTCATAATTCGGTTATTTCTCTGATAGATTCTTCCCAAATCTCAAAAATGGTGAGTTCTTGTTTCGATTTCTTTCTTCTTCTTTTTTTGGGGGGGGGGGGGGGGTCCTAATTTGCTCGTTCAAAATCAGGGTATCCATCAATTGAACATAATAGAGAAAGGGTCTTGATTTGCTAGTTTTTTGGGAATATTCTGTCCAACTTTTTGATTATTTTGCACATTTATGCTTTCCTTTTGAAAATTTTTAGCTGCTGTTACAGTTATTTGTCTTTTAATTCGCAGAATAAATTGGGCAGTGCTCAACGCGGCAAAGTTGAGCAGATTGTGCTAATTACTGGTTGCAGGTAATGTTCTGGGTTCTTACTTCTTATTTGTTGATATCAATTCCAATTCTGATTGGCTTCATCAATGGTGCAAGCTTCGTCACTGCAATCATGTTTTAGCTGGTTGTTTCAAATTAGTGAGTAGTTGGCTAGTTATCACTGCTGTTTTTGCTTGTTTCAAGGTCGTTATGTATCTCTTAGCAACTGCATGTTTATGGCAAAATCAATTGGTGATAGGTGGGATAACCCCATTTTTATATTCCAATTGATAGTACAGGGACAGTAGCAAGCAAATGACCAACATGCTATCATACCATGTTAAATGAACAATATATATAAACCCAAGTGAGGTTCAATCTCAAACCAATTGGCAATAGGCTATTTATTCATTAGCTTTATGTTCAGACGGAAAAGTCAAGGGCGACGCTGTTATTCATTGTCATGAAATAAAATAGGCTATTATTGTAAAATGAAATTTAAAATCACGCCGTGACACCCTTTCTTTGTTGTTTTACGACATTGATTTTTATGATCCAATATCAAAGCTACAACTTTGCATATGATAACTTGGTGTGATATTTTGACTTTTATAGGTGAGTGTAAGGGAGCTTGAATAGTACAGTCTGTTTGGGTTGGTACTGGAACTTGAGTTTGAACTCCATCTACATTGTAGTTATCCCTTCCCCTTTATACCCCTGCTCCAAACAGACGCACAAGGTGCAAAATTACAGTGGAACTCAATAGGAACCGCTAGATGAAGGATATTCCATGGTTTGGGTTCTGCACTCATCATTAATTGTAAAATGGTAGATATACCATGCTTTAATTATTTATTTATTTATTTATTTATTTTTACAAAAGGAAACTCAGTTCACTGCCTTTCCCTATTTTCTCTAAACCCAAATTGGAAACACCCCTGAGCATGCTCCTATGTTTTCCCACCTCATCATCCTTACCCTTCTGAAGAAGCATAACTGCTTCTAGACATGTTGCGCACACATCATGATCAGAAACTGTATTTCCCTGTACAGCCTTCAGACATCAGTGCATGGACAGAACCTTGAATTTTTCAACTGAGTAGTTCGTCCTGGAACAGCCATAATCCATGGTTTAATGTTTCAGGAATCTGACTCCAACGCAAAGGCTTTTACAGCTGTTATTCCAATGGGAACTGTTACCAGAATAATTCTATGGTACAAGAACCATATTTGCCTTATCTCCTCTCCTCAGCCCCCCCCCCCCCAATGTAGAAAACGAAAGCAACGAGGGAAGGAGACTGAAGGATGGATGAAACAACAAAAGCAAGATGGAAAACTTTTTGTCTCTGAATCAGTCCTAAAAGTGATGGAACTTGCAGCCAAAGAAGCCCGCCCCCCCCCCCCCCAAAAGGGGCATGAAACAGCTGGTAGCTATTTTGTGTAGCCAGGATAATGCACAAATAAGCATTTCTCTTGTTGCACAGAATCTTCATGTTCATTGTAATGTGATGCAAATCCGTAGCCCTTTGTTGCTTTTCCATAGCGCTATTTGAGTGACAGAAAGCACAAGTTGGTGCGTTGGCCGTAATAAATTTCCCTTTTCTTGTGCAGTGAGAAGGCTGCTATTAAGGCATTGAAGATTTGCGAATGGGACCTAGAAGAAGCCTTTGATTATTTCTACACTCATCCTGACATTGAGCCAACTACCGACAGTGCGTTATTGGAGGTGCTTTATGACCGTTATAAAGGCATGCCTTGTTTTTAAATTTCTTTGTGTATGCCTTTGGCCCTTGCATTATTTCTCTTCATCCAATTGTTTTTGTCTGCATATTCCATTATTCATAGAATCACCTAGGGTGTGTTTAGAGAGCTTTTTCTTAAAGACTGTAATCTGACTGAATGGAATGAATGCTTAGCTGGGTTTTGGATGCAGATAAAACGCATGTGCTCATGAATGCTTGTGATTGTGTGCGTGAGCGCACCTACAGCATAGTCTGATATAAATTTATATGGCTGCACTCCAGTTGATGACAACTTTGGACGATTAGATTATAACATATAGTCTAAATTCTGAGTCCAAACCCCGAAATTGCTCCTAAGAAGGGTGTTTCCAGGGGATTTCAGATTAGCAGCTGCTTCACCCTGGACTTCGCAGTACAATGAGGCTGTTTCCCAAAGACCCTATATTATAAATGTTTTCACTATAGACCATACTGCATAAAAAAAGTAGAGAGCAATTTCGTGAGGCATTTTGTTGTAGGCTACTATAATCCAAGGGAAAGGATTGTCAGAAAGTGAAATTTTTAGCTGTCAAGAAATTACAATTCAATGAACGCTCAAGCCATTCATAAGCAAGTTCCGAGATCAATTAGGGGTGCCATGTAGCCCACGCCTCCCCTCTCCACCTCATGCTGATCCAAACCTGCATACACCCATACCCTAGGTTGAACCAATTTGACACCACTTGACAGCTAGGGCTGCAGCAAATGTGGTGATTCCACTGTTGGACTCATGGGCATTCTGCAAGCTGGCAAGCTTTTTTGACCCCTCCCTAAGGCAGATCTGTTGTCCTTGAGCCCCCTTCCCTGTTTGTTTTCTTCTTCTTATCTCTTCAATCCGTACTGCCCAAGCATGTTTCAGCCACTCGGGTGATGAATGGTAGCTAGAAAACAACAATAAGGCTTTGCCAATTACCTGCCTTATCGTTGGCATTCAAGGCCCTAGGTTACTTTATCGAGGGTTGAGGCAAGAGAGAGGAGTGAGAAAGTGACCGGGGGATGGTTACTGCTGCTTTAGAACAGTGCAGGGAACGTTGTTGGAGTTCAATCATGGGCGTAACAGACATGAGCAGCCTTCGCTCATGCCGTTGTTATTAGGCCTAGGTTCATGGTCACAAGTTTGGGCCTTTGGGGGAGGTCTGAAATGGGAAGAGAGGAATAAGTGAGGAAAGGTGGGGGCAGACACAGACTCACCTGGCACCATATGTTCAGCCCTTATGTTCCAAATGGCATCCGGAATTGGCAAAACTTTTCTCTCAAAAGGATTTTTGCTTGTCCAGTGAACTTTTAAATTGGTCATGATGAACCTTTAGATAATCTGTGGGGAACTGAGACTGTTGGCAGAAAGGAAGAAGGAAGACCTTTTTTTTTCGGGTTGGGGGGGGGGGTGAATGCTATGTATTGTGGTGTTTCAATGAACTTTGATTCAGCATATAGTGAACCCTGTAGCGAAACAGTTATAATGTAATTGGTGAAGATTGAAAAGATGCGGTAGTCTTCCATTCTTGCTATTGTGTATATAAGTATGCATGTAAGCAAGTTCATTGAGTCGTATGCATGATTGCACGTATCTGTGTATGTATATATGTAGTATATTTTGTTTGTTTGTGTATGTCTTGTCAGACAAATATAAATACTGGCATGGTGGAAAACATGATTTTACAAAATTCTGACGGTTGAAAATCCTGATATTTACATAAATAAAGTGTTTGGATATATAATTATGAGTGACTTCATTTTTTTTGGGGGGGGGGAGGTGAGGGAGGGATGGGCTAAGATCAGGTTTTGGGAAAACTTCCAGGACTGCATTTTCTAAAATTTAAAAATAATCTCGTTTATTACCCTCAAAGATCATGGAAATTTCAGACCTCTAAATATGACTCCTAAAACTGCAATTTAAAGATATTTTCTCAAAACGATCTAGGAGCTGCCTTATCGAGCCACATTCTCATCACTAGTTGCTCTCATTTGACTATTTAGAACGCTGAATATGGGGCATTATCAAACAGTTCTTGATATGGTTTGCAGATCCTCATGCTGACATGATATTGGTTGACGGTATCACTCTACTGTGCAATGATCTTCAGGTGAATTTCAGTTTCACCGTTACGTCTATACTCAGTAATTTTTCTTGCAAAACTCTTTTACATGTGGGAATATATGCTAACTTCATCATGATCACTGGAACTTCATGGTTTGTTGAGTTATCTTCTTGCCTTTATTTACCTCCGTATTTATACTAGTTGAATGACAAGTGGAACTCTTTGACAGGTTGATCCTCAAGATATTGTCATGGTAACTACAAAACTCTGTATATGGTGCCCTTAAATCTTTATCCTTGCTATGGTTTTGAAAGTGTGCTTGACTACAGATGCAAGATGTAGTGCTAATATCACATCGTCTTTTGAAAGACTGATCTAGTTGGTCGTTTATCTTATATCATGTAGATTCTTTATTCATGCCAAAGTAATTATACTTGAATTTATTTGAAAAATGACATCATGTTTTGACATTCCAAGAAAAACACGCAAAAATTCCCCCAAACAGCTGAATTTAACCTTCATGTGTGAGATGGGTGCTTCCCTACTAAGTCCAAGTATTGTAGTCTTTATCTGTATCATGTAATCAGTTGCTACCAATGCCATAAAATTTGGGGGAATAAATGAGAGTTGCATTAGATCAGCTTATATTGCAAAGTCTATCATTTAAGATGAGACTGTGTATGATGTCCTTTTCGATATAGCTGAAAGAGTATATGTTTGTCCTTTTCGATATAGCTGAAAGAGTATATGTTTGTTGATTTGTTTAGTTTTGGATCACCATAGACTAACTAATATGACTTGCCTGAGTATCCTTGTTTGTGGTGAAGTGGCAAGCCCATCATGCTTTCCATTGAGGGTCTAATCAAAGGAATGAAATTCAGCCCTATAAGTTGATGCTCGTAAAGTTGCTTGTGCTACATAGATCCTGTTCTCTTAAACCGGAAGAAGCTATGAGTTTAATTTAGGGTAGTTAGAAAAATGGAAGAAATCATAAGAAACTATGCATCTGAAGAAATGATAAGAAACTAAACAGCTTAGTTTAGAAGGAAATTAAGTCTTACAGAGATCAGGCCCTTATACTCCTATCTCTTTGATAATTCTTTTTCCTTGACTAATAACTGTAAGATCCTGCATCTGGCTTGAATAAATGTCCTGGGATCTTGGCGTTCTAACTAAGACTGTGAGGCACTTGCTATTCTGATGCTTCCTGGGCGAGTTAGCCACCGTAGAGATGGCGTTTTAGAAGGAAGGAAACATGACTCCTTTCTAACGGGTTTGGGCCCACAATCTAGAATAGGCAAGGGGAAGTTCTCTTGTCATCTCCACCATGCCTTTGCTCAATAGGTTGCCACAATGCATAGATGGGCCTCTATCAGGGGGCTCCCTTTCACCCCAACCCCTCCCAAAGGCTAAAAAATAGGACGCGCTAACTTCATATCATGTTTGATGTTCCCAACTATTTGAATAGTGGACAGATCTATTAATCTTCTTATTATCCAATGACCAAGTGATGAGGGTATGAAGCTGAAGACATTTTTAGTCTACACCATAATCAAGTAACACGGTGTCCTATTTAGTTATTGTGGTGATAATATCACACACCTCCCGGCTTTTTCTCGCCATTTAATAGTGATGCCTATTTCCTCTTGATACCGAATAAAATGAAATGACGTGTAGGGTGCCCTTACTGATCTTTGAATGGGCAAAGGTTGTAACTGGTAAAATATCACTGGCTAAATATGTCGCTTCGTTTCATTCATTAGTATTGTGTTTGTCTTTATTTTTGATCAGTTTTCCAGGGTAAATCTGGTTTAATGTGTTCAGGTACTAGCCATTCCCTACATGGCATTGAAATTGTCAGAAATTACGTTTTGCTAGTCTCTTCATATTGTAGAATTTCTATTTCAATACTTACCTTCATGCAGTCCAGCTCTCCCTTCAGTGTGATTGATCTTGGCCTTTTCTTTGTTTTACATGTGCTTAGCAATTATTTTGATGGTGCCTCATCTGTGTTTATTCCAAGTTCTCATTTTCTTGCTGCTGCAGTTGGTTATATCCTGGCATTTCGAGGCTGCAACAATGTGCGAATTTTCGAAGGATGAGTTCATTGATGGAATGGAATCATTAGGGCAAGTATCTACTAATATCTCTTATGTGTCCCGTGCTGCTTCTCATTTACCTGATTCAGCATTCAGCTACATCTTCAAACCCATTAGGAAATCTTTTATTTGGCAACAGGGTTGACTCAATAGAGAAGTTCCGTGAAAAGATACCCACATTGCGTGCTGAACTGAAAGATGAACGTACGTTCAGTGACAGAAAACATATCTCCTGCTTTCATTAGACTGATATCTTGCATCTTCTGTTAAGACTGATTGTTGGCTTCTTGTGATTGTCCAGAAAAGTTCTCTGAAATATACAACTTCACTTTTGACTGGGCCAAGGAAAAGGTATTGAGTTGTAGATGGTCTTATTATGATTCTTGTCTGATTGAGGTTGTAATGGTTTTTTTAAATACATAAATAAATAAGATATATAAAACTAGTGTTTGTTATTGTCATTGAGTTCTGTAGTACTGACTCTGTATTTTCCAAGCTGTTGAGAAGTCATTATTGGTTCAATCAATAACCAAGTGTCATAAGTACAAAACTGTTTTCACTTCGATTACAATAGAACAGAACCAAATTCGTAGTTTTGTGATAAAATACTCTTTAATTCTGTTATGGAGTAGCCTTAATGCTTTTCACATGGAAATAGCCCATTAGCAATTCAATTATAAGCATAAGGCTTGCTTGAATATAATAACCTTGGTAGGATTTTTGGGTATTGATTTTATTTGTTCGGTCATGGTCAATTATTCTTGTTTATCCACATATAGTCCCTTATGGAATTTCCTTTTTTTGTTATTTATTAATTAGAATAAATTCATTTGACAATTTAGGGCCAGAAATCTTTGGCGTTGGATACAGCAGTTGGCATGTGGCAGCTACTTTTCGCTGAAAAACAATGGCCTTTAATTGGTCATTGGTGCCAATTTGTGCAGGTAGAGTAGAGAAAGGGCATATCTTTTTAATTTTTTGTGCAACGATGGTAAAGATTTTACCGAACATTAGATTATGGGAAAGGTGTGGGGAGAACACGTGGGGGAGTGCAAGTGCTAATTTAATCCTGCTGTTTCTAATCAGTTATCAGTGGTCTTGGCTTATTTGTGAGACAATATTATGTTAGTCTTTTTGAAGTCAATCCTAGGACCTAGGGCCTGTTTATTTCTGCTTGATACATATTTATATAGTTTCAATCTTCATTAGTGCAGATTTCTTAGATTAAACATCAGATTTTGAATATTAGTTTTTCCCCATTTCGAAAGAAGCAAAATGAACCAAAATGGGATTGAAGTAAATAGACCATGCCTGTAATGAAGTTCTGTTCTGGCTCTTTGGACTTATCTCTTGTCTATGGTTGTGAAAAGCTAATGGACTTAAAGTATCCAAGATGTCTAACAAACAATCCGTGTCTCTTCACCAATAGCTGTGAAAAAGATTTCCCCTTGAAGATCATTTTTGGGGGCCGGGGGGGGGGGGGGGGGGGGGGGGGGGGTCTGGGTATGAGGCGTAAGTTCTGTTATGTTTGAGCTGGGGAAAGAAGTGCCTGTATCTACTGGAGGTATTTATTGTTCATTCTTTATAGACTGTGGCTTGTTCTCTTTCTTTGTGCCTTTTTTGGCTGGATATTATTGGGCTTGATGATGTTAATTTTTGTCTGATTCGTTCCTGATTCTGGTTTTGATGCCAGGAACGGCATAATAAAGCTATTTCAAGGGATACTTGGGCTCAACTTCTGGATTTTGTTAACGTAAGAATTCATTTACTTTGTGCAGGATTCATTATTCAGTTGTACTAAGATCTGTGTTCCCTGGTTATATTATTGCAACATCTTAGGAGTTAGGACTTCAGTCAAGGCTGTTTGGCTTGGAACTTTTATTCAGATGGCAGAGAATCAATGTTTCCATGTCAACATAATGGTTCTGGATTGCATGTTTTGGCTCTTAAATATGACATTGATTGTAGATTTTCAACAAAAACGGAAGAATCATCACTGCGGCCTTGAATTATGGTGAACTTAAAATCTCAGTAGTTATCCTTCGCTGTGGCTTTTTTGCTGTGGATCATAATGACCTAATCAAATGTATCAGTAGCCTCCCTCCACCCTCTCGCGGCCCTATGTGAAATCCTTGTGAAAAACATTACGCTAGGGATGTGATATTTGGTGTTTCTGCTCATGTTGCCTGCATGCCTTGCTTCACATCACCATCAAGCTTGAGAAAAGTTATTTTCCAGTTCCGCTTTCGTATTTTTTATGGCCAGAAGTGTATTTTCGGTCTTTCTGGATCAGCTTTGCGAATTTATGGAAGGGTAGGCTATATTTAGCTTGAACTCTCCAAACCTTGCTTCAATTGACCTAAACTGGGTGGCAGTTGGTTTTTTTGGGGGGGGGGGGGGTTCTCCTTTAGGCTAAGGATTGAGCTGGATGACCTGCTCAGTTCTCATATGCCAGCCTACCTAAACTAGGCCACCAATTTGGTTTCCCAAACCCATAATAATGTATCAATTTGTCTTAGCCTGATCGAAGGGTTCCGAATCATGTAACATGACTTAATTATTGCTAATCATAGTTCAGCATGTGTACACTTTCTTCCAACCAGAACGGCCCCAACATATTCCTTCTTGTTTACACTTTCTGCAGACTGTGGAGCCAAGCCTATCGAATTACGACCCTGATGGTGCTTGGCCCTATCTCATCGATGAATTTGTTGATTACTTGAATGAGAATGGCATCGTCCAAAGGGATTGATTTGATGGGAATCAGAAAGTATCAATCGGCAGCCTGAAGTTGTCCTTTAAGAGGTTCTATTCTTTCCTTCTGAAGGCCTTTTGTGCTTTTGCTGCGCCACTCAATCCTCACAGAATAGCTTGTGATCCGATCACTGAACATAGTTGGGTTAGTCTTTGTTAAATGGCATTTTCCTGTAATCAAATCATTTAGGAAGCATGTTCTTTTCTTTTCTTTTCTTTTTTTTATCTTTTCTTCTACACCATGTAAATTATTGTTCCTGCTGGGGTTCTTTGACCCCTTTGATCTATTGATTATTATTTTTTTAAGCTGATCTTTCTGTATATAGAATTGATGTATATAGAATTGATGCTGGCTTTCTTTTATCTTCTATATTTTTCTCTTGGGAGGGAAGTTTGGTTCCTTCTAAAGCATGAATGAAGAACTCGTCCATCCAAAAAGTTTTGAGGTTGTACTCTGTTTATATACTTCACCAAGTAGCCAAATGTTTGTTGTCAGTTTGTACTAACTTATAAGTCGGTTTAATAATTTGAGGGGGTTTCAACATACCTTGCAAGTAGACCCGGTAAAAAGTGACTTAATTCGAAAATTCGATTCAACTCTGTCCGAAAATTTTGGGTTTTAAATACGATTTTTTCAACCAAAACCTCAAATAAACTGAACACGAAAAACCAGCAAATTAGGGAGTCGAACCGCCCCACTCGATCCAAATATTATATCCTTATTTTGATTTTCTTTAATTTATCCCTCTGCACGGTAATGGTTATTCATTATTTGGAATCATTTAGACAGACGTTATATAATTCTTGCATCCTTCGCAAATCAAAGAATAGCATCCATTCTTTCCCAAATTCATCCTTATAAAATATGATCATACGCAACTTGTAAAGGGAACAACTCTAAAAAATAGGTATGAAAAGGTATGAAATAACTATCTGGTCTTAAGAAAATAAATTTAGAATAAGACAAATATTTAAAGTCTAAAAATCATCCCATTATATTTTTAGTAAAGCGAATATATCTCATTATATTTTAAATAGCGTTACGCTATAATAATCTAAAGTTTTGATATTACAATTAAAAGATGGTTGTAATATCTTGTGCTTCTCCAACGTCCTTTAATGTGGTTTTCATTTTAGTTGATCTCAAACTATGATGTTAGTCTTAGGCAATTGGCCGATCTACGTTCGTGTTATGATTGACCCACTGATAAAGCGTATCTAATCAGATAATGGTAACTTAGTTAACGAAAATATTGAATTATTAAAAGGGTTATTAGCATATCAAATCACTCCCACTCATGAGTTTTGACCATAAATGACTCGACTAAGTATTAACCCTATTTTAATACACTGGCCTTCCTACCCAATCCAAAGCGGACTCAGCTTCTTGCCCACCCTACATGATGTTCACATTTTATAATGAAAATTTAGAATAATTTTAATATTCTTTTACGAAATTGACAATTATAATATTTTTTCATTTGATACGGACAATTTTAAGTAATAAATATGTGGAGTTTTAATTTTGACGAAGGAGAAATATCTAACAAAAAAGGCGCTCTAGATCCGCTGGGTTGACCCGAAACCCGTAAAACCGAAATATGTCCACCCGTATTTTACTCCGAAATATTCTCGACTAGTATTTTTCCGAAACCCAGTACATGCAACCCATGTTTAACCCGTCCACATGAATTGACATGTCTACTTGCAATTATTCTGGGAGGGTTTCAAGTAAATTTTATAAAAATTGTCAAATACTCACAGTTATGCAATGAATTGACTTGGCTTTAGAGTATCTGCACTCAAAATTTCATTTTTTGGAACTCAAGTCTATCCCATCAGTAAAAATTTCAATTTTTTAGAACTCTCTTTTCATCATTTTTTCAACCAATAAAACTGCAATTTAGATCACCAAATAAAATCTTTATCATGCACCTACTTCACTACATACAACCTTATTTTTTTGGGAAAAAAGACAAAGTAAAACAAAAGTCAAAAAATAATAAAAAACTGTAAAAAGTGGAATGCAAAGAGGACCGGCCTGCAGGTCGAACTTGCATTTCATGCCCAAAAAGATAATAAAAAATTGTAAAAAGCAGAAACGGATGGAACATGGGTCCCACAAGTGGAACTCGTTCCTTTGGCCGCGAATGGCCTCTAGCATTTCCAGCCATTTCCGGAACTCTGGCCTGCCACGTTAATAAAAGTTCCACAATTTTGGAACTTGCATTCCATAACTTCTCCAACCAATAGAACTCTAATTTTAATCATCCAATAAAATTTTTTGTCATGGACTCACATTATAACACACAACCTATTTTTTAAATCATATAAAAATTATAAATTAACTCAAAAAAAAAAGAAAACAGAAAAACAAATAATAAAAAAATCTAAAAGTTACACGCATGGGGGAATGCTCACAAGTTACTCCATGCGTGTCCCCTCCCCCCTCATTTCTCCTAGGCTACTGCCAAGGAGCCACTGACACACGTGAAAAATACAGGCTCCCCACCTGGCACGCGTTTCTTCCCGCTGCTGGTGCTCTTAGGAAAACTGGCGTAGGGACCTAAAACTCAAACATGATTGATACTCATACCTGACAGGAGACTATATAAATAGTTAGACATACTTGCGTGATTTAGACGCAAAATCTAAACATAGTCCAAATTGAATTTTTACCTAAAGTTGTTTTCCTCAACCAAAACAAAAAAAAATAATAGGAAAAACTTCAATTGAACTAAAATAAACCTAAGCTTAAAATAACTTGATTCAAACCCCGAAACAAACGACGTCAGCTTTGGTCTGACAAAACTTTTCCGACGGCCTACAAGCACTTGATACACTTAGCAAACATGAAAGAAAGTAGAGGAGTGTGCAGTTTTCCATTGGCATAAATATGTTTTGAGACCAACAAAACATTTCCCAACTTCAAGACTGGGTTTGTTTCTTTTGTATTAGTGATAATTAAGTACACTAAAATGTAAAATGCAGTAAATTTCCACACTTTTTCCCGAAATTTTTTAGTGCCATAAGATGAATTGAAGTATACTTTATACAATGCTCTTCAATTCAAACACTTTAGGATTATATTCATACTTTTCAAATTAAAATTTCTGATGTTCATAAATTTGAAACTAATTGAACTCACTAAATTTTAAGCATTGCCATGAAATCATTCATAAAGGACAATAATATCGATTACCCGAACCATGCAACTACCCCGAAGCCCACCCACTGTGGGATTGCAGAAGGAAGGTCAGATGTACACAATCTTAACCTAGCAACAGATGTAGAATTACTTGCGCAGAATTCTACAGTTACAACTCACAAGGTGTTGACAGTCAACTACTTCACAAGAACGGAAGCGACTGATAGTCTGCATTCATTTTTTTTTCCAGTCTACTACCATCCAAATATGGAAAAGGAAAATTACCTGATTATTATGGTTTTAGTCTACAACTCAAGGTAAATCCAGAAAATATGGATGCTAATAATCATATCCCTATGCCCCATTCTACAATGCTTTTCAAATAGGAACAATAATGGACTTTTTCATTCTAATTTCATCAGCAATTGTTCCAATTCCTAATTAAGTTGGACAACTCTAACCGGGTCTTTCCTTACTTGTCCGCAACCTTTCTTTAATATTCCTAACTCACAACCCTTTATCCCTTATCACCAAGATATGATGTATCAACAAATTGGAAACTACATTCCACATACACCACATTGGCTAACCATATGAACCCTGACAACCCTATCTTTACACAATCCCGAGACAATGAAACCAAAGAGAGTGAAGCACATTCTATCAGCGCAAACACTCCAAATGAGTCGTGAGTGAAAGTCAATCTGAATGAAAAGGTTGTATTTACGGCCTTGGATCTGAGGCAGTCAACTTGAGGGATTCCTCCCCCAACCAGCAGGTAATTAAAGGTCATATCCCTTCAATTGCTAAATTGAATGATTTTAAAGAGGGTAGTAACCAACTTAGGGGGTGGGCTGACTCTTATAGTAGAACAATAGTATATTCTTGCAGAGAAGTGTATGCAATTAGAGAAATCAAATCAAATGCTAAGTCAAAACAATAAGGTTTTTCAGGATATAATGCTTAGGCAGCAAATGCAAATGAGTTAGCACATTTTTAACATGAGTGAACAAATGCAAGCATCTGTGAGAAATGCAACAGGCTTCCAACTCTAGACCAGCCCAGCAGCCTTTTGATTCTACCCCTAATGCACAGTACCCAAATGAAAACGAAGATGATGATGAGGATGGGGATGAATATGAGGATGAGGATAAGCATGCGACTCCTCTTGGAGTAGATTAATTTGTTGGCTCATTATATGTGTGCTCCTTGAAGTAGTTTGTTTGAAAATGGTGTGATTTGGTTGGTTAAAAACTCTATTTAAGTATGTTTTTTACTCCTGTTACTTTTTTTTTTTGGTTGGTCGTGAATCCTTCATTTCACTAGAGTCGAGTTACTGTTGACTTTAACAAGGAGTAAATAGAATTCTCCCATCACAGATTTTCTCCATTCATAAGGCTCGAACTTGAGGCCTTACTTAAAGGGAACAAGTGTCAAATCATTTGAACCAACCTGTGTTGGTTCACTCCTATCATCTATGTTTATACATGGTTGAAAACTAGATATTTACTGTTAATTAGTTTTCTATTCTTAAGTCAATATGTACTGACATGAACTGTCTTTGTTTTCTCATTTTCGGTCTACAATTTTGTTGTTGTTCGAGCTTTTTTTTCAAGAGTGTCGTTTTTGTAGGTGCACTCAAGATTGAATTTGTTGTCTATATCTATACATACATAAGATGATGAGTTGAGAATTTTATATTTTCTAATAAATTAGAAGTTTTGAGCCATTGGATGAAGCCTTTTTTCTGACTATGACCGTCGGTTTCATTTTTCTAAAAGAAGTTTGTATGAGAAAACGTTCATATTCAAACAGAAAAAATATGGGATGCGTATTATTTGACAACTTTAAAAAAAATATGGTCAAACGTTTGTTTGAAAAAACATTGGCTTCTATAAAATATAAAGTTATAGATATGTGTTTACAGGTTGCTTTTGAAAACATCTGGGTCGTAAATACGACCCTTATTTGTGGACCTTTTTGTATTTTTACACAACAACTACAATTAGATAATTAGACATATATGTCATTTGATATTCAAATCAAACCCAAGTATTCATGAACGTAGCAAATTGTCACAATATTATGAAATCGACATGAAGAAATACACCAAAAAATAAATTTATTTTCTATATGGTCTAATATAATAAGTAATGTGACATCATGTAGCAAATCTAAATGCCAAACAAAAGGTCCTGAATAAAATGGGAACCTTCCTTATTTAGTACGAGTTGTCTTAAATGTAAATAACAAACAAAATGTCTTGGATGTAATCCTCAATTCTCTATTAAGGGTCTGTTCTAGTTCGTATTTTAGATAGATAGATAGATAGATGTAAGGAGATGTAAAGAGCTGTAAGAAGTTGTAAGGAGCTGTAAGGAGATGTAAGGAGTTGTAAGGAGATGTAAGGAGCTGTAAGGATATATGCAAGGAGTTGTTGAATAGTTGAAGAGTTGTATAGTATAGTTTGTTTTACAATGAACGTTTTGGATGAAAAATAATAATATTAAAATAATAAAGTATTGAAAATAAATAATTAATTAAGTTAATTACACAACAATAAAATATATTAATCCTCATAAATTTTGGTAAGTAAAATTTTGTCCACTTGAGATTATTTTTTATATGAACATTAGTTTGATCGAATAAGCAAAGTATAACAAAAAATAAATAATTTTTTTTGACAAAATTGAATACAACTCTTCAAATAAATTCCTATTTTAAGTAAATAATTTTAAATATAAGTAAATGTATGGTTATCTATAATAATATTTATTTCATGTCGAACCTCAAATATAATTTACGACATTATATTATGTTTTCATATTTATGTAAATGTTGTGTTCATAAGATATTTATAAATTTTGTATACTGGTAGTATCATTAAATATATATATATTTCTGTAACTAAAATAAATGAATATTACAGAAAATCTATGAGATGTAAGAAGATGTATGAAGATGTAAGGAGATGTAAGAAGATATAAGAATTATATTAAGGATGTAAGGAGTTGTAATTTGTAAGGAGATGTAAACTCTTAGCTAAATCCTAAAAAAATGCGAAATAGAACAGGGCCTAAGAGTCCGATGTTTTTACCTTTTAATACATTTGTTCATGTATACCACATTTAATTCAGTGATGCCAATAATTCAAGCATTTTAAATGGCCGCTACCTTTTAAAACATATTTATCTTTTTAAACACTCAGACATTAATACGTGTTTAAAACATGAATTAAACGGCAAATTACTAACCAATTTCTATTCCTCAATTGGGCCCCATCAACCATCTAAGTGTCTTTTTCTTCGCAAAGTGAAGGTGAAGTTTACAACCCTTCAATAGACTCGAAAAGTCTTAGGTGTTGTTTTCGTTATCACATGCATTATTTTGTTGAGCCACTACACACTTCTAGGCAAAACCTATTACTTTCAGTAATTTTTTGTTTCGTTTTATTAATTCGAGTTGAATTTTTGGTAAAAAGAATGCAATGCAACACCAGTACATTAGTCTGTTGAAGGTATAACTAAAATACTTAAAATCCACCTCATTTAAAACCCAAATGAGCCGTTAGAATAGGTTTAAATGTATGTGTATGACCCTATGGGTTGACAGTTTCAAGTACCATACAACACACGAATTATTCAATAAACTTTTCATATTAAATTTAGTTCTAATGAACCTCTCTGAATTTATTTTTATTAAACTAAATTTATCTATATTTACTTCGAGACCAAGCTAACTATCTAACTCAAGAAAATTTATCCAAACTTATCGTGGCCTGTTCTATAGAAACAAGTTAAAAAGAACGAGGCCAAAAACAGGCAATCCTGCACAAACCACAATAACAATCAATTCACCGAAATTGCTTATACTTTTGAGATTGATTGTTAGACCAAGTGATATCAATCTCAGCTTTACTTGAAACCAAACTCAACTTGAAATTCCATCAAAAACAGCACATGACTAACACCTTTGAAACCATTCTAATCCAATGTCACAATTATATAGTTCAAGCTTTTTCACAAACCAGAAACACAAATACCATCAAAACCTTTCTATTGAATTTTTTAACAAACCTTTGCTAATTTCAGCTGCTCTCAAGGCAAATTCCAAGTAAAACAGGGGGGGGGGGGAAATAACCATAAAACCGCCAATTATACCGGTGCCAGCAGATTTGACCGGGCCCGACAAAATTATTTGGTGTCGATATTTGGCGTTTCAATATCTTGCGAGTACAAAGCATCAAGAAGACCAAAATTTCAATGCATATAGCATCAAGCTCTCCTAACCATTTCATGCAAAACAGTTCGCATTCGCCTAAATTGCAGTGATTGGTAAATCACCCTTTCGTGCAATTAGGAAGCTCCCACTAATGCCATGTGCTCAATCAAGTCCAAAACTCGGTTGCTGAAAGAAGAGACAGATTTGTCAGCAATTATTTAGACAGTCTTGAGAATGCACCAAAACAGTAGGATGGCACAAGATTAAGAGAATTTAAGCATGAACTGGAATAAGTACCTGTATCCCCATTCATTGTCATACCACGAAACTAGCTTCATAAGCGAGGAGCTCACGGCAATACCAGCTTTAGCATCAAAAATACTTGATCTGAGGGAAAACAGTGGAAAAAGGCAACCACATTGAGAGGATAGTAGATACATGGCTGTTCAAATGCTCAACTTTTGGCAAGACAAGCCATAAACTTCAAGGCCAAGATATTCACAATTGATGAACAATATTTACGCAAAATCCGTTTCATTCCTTTAACAATTTCATAGTAGATTGGACGGTATTTGAACATAGTTAGATATTTCATGTTTACAATGGCATAGTAATCATTAACAGATTACCAAGTTGGAATATCATCACCTACAGTTAGGTCATAGTTGGAGGAAGTAGGTATGTTCATATGCAACCGGAAAAAAATAATAATAACAAAAATGTAATTAGCTGAACTTGCTACAAACGATCCAATATAGACATCTGGGGGTTTAAATTTGAAGGCCAAATTCGCATTTTATGTTAGTCTGGTACCTGACATGAACTTCAGGTCTGACCGGTCAAGTAACATAAGCAAAATATCAATTGCCTCAATTTCATCTATGGGCACCTATGTTGCAGATCTAGTCATCTAGGAGTCTGGGACAATGGAAGTGGAAACAGCCTACCTTGAGTCACCAAGAAAATCATTTGAGACGACATCATCCTCTGTGTAGCCAAGAATGCCATTCAATGGACCCTGTGAAGCCAACCTGGAATATAAGCATTGGCAAAAGAATAATGAGACATCGATTATAAAATCCCTGCCCAATTGAAAGCCCAAAAGAGAATAGGTAAGGTAAAAGCAGGGACACTGAGCAGACTACATACTTGATGGCTGCTTTTACGTCTTCATATGTAGCACTTTTTTGAAGTCGGCAAGTTAAATCTACAACTGACACATTTGGTGTTGGTACTCGGAATGCCATCCCAGTAAGTTTCCCATTGAGCTCTGGAAGAACTTTTCCGACAGCCTACAAACATTATGAAATTCAAATACGAAAGAAAGTAGTGTAGCGCAGAGATTTCCTTTAGCTCATAAACATGTTTCGAGTTGAGAACATTAAACTGAATTCATCACTTATCACTTAGTCTGTCTCATTTATATTAATAACCAGCGCATCAAATTTGTGAAAGTTAGTCCACCTCTAAATTCCACAGAATTTCAATATTTATGAGGGACGAACATAGTTTATATAATGCTTTCATAACAATGCAGGGCTATATAGATAATTTCTCAACTCTGATTAAGATTTCGTAATATTTGCAAGTTTAAAATATAATTGAGACATGATTCTCTAGTCACTTGTAGCAATGCCTTGAAAACCACCAATAATGAACCATATTTTCTATTCCAGACACTTCACTCCAATTGAACAGAGTTAATGGGTTAAATGTGTTCTATGGTTTACAACTTTATATTACATTTAGACAATTCATACCTTAGCTGCACCTGTAGAACTGGGGATAATGTTCTGACCAGCTCCACGACCTCCTCTCCAGTCCTTCATAGATGGTCCATCAACAGTCTTCTGAGTAGCTGAAAGTCGGGAACATAAATGCCATCAAATTTGTGTACATATGTATGTATGTTCCAAGATATCAAAAAGCAGACTTGACATAATCAGCTCTAGGTAGGAAAGTTGCCATTGGATGGAAAAGTGAGTCCAGAAGGAAAAAGAACCTGTAGTAGCATGCACAGTTGTCATTAGACCTTCAACAATGCCAAACTCCTCGTGAACCACCTGCTCAAGATAGCATAAGGTAAAAGGAAAATCCAACAAACTCCCACAATCAAATCCACATTGAACAAATCCCAATTATTGGATCAAGATCATACAAGGTAGCAGGAGCAAGTAGCTTTACATATGTCCAATTTTTTAAAAATAAAAATCAAGTCATGAATAATGGTATTAGTGAAAATATAATGGACAACAGAAAGAAAGCATCAGAACTTCCAGCGCTAACACAATCTACCAATCATTTGTTACCAATATTAGTAAGAACAAAATCTTGTCAACTAAAGGTGAATACATGTAGTGTTCGTCCTGAAGAAATGATGCTCAAAAGAAAGCGTAAAAACAATCGAATTTGCACCATTGAATGAGTAAACAACAAATAGTTATCATAAGTTCTGAAAGAAACGTCAGGTATTCCCCGAGTAAAGAGATTGCCAAAACAAGCCAATGAGAGCCTAAAGCATAAATGAAGTTGGATAAGCAAAGAAGTAACAGGGGATGATCACACTCACACCTTTGCTAGGGGAGCAAGACAGTTGGTTGTGCAGCTTGCATTTGAAACAACATCCATGTTTGGCTCATATCTTTTCTCATTTACACCTACCACAAACATAGGTGCATCAGCGGATGGGGCTGATATTACCACCTTTTTGGCACCTCCCTGCAGAACAGTTCATACTTATTAGTCACAGCACATTCTAGCCAACTAGGAAAAGAACAGGACAAATACAATGGCGCAGACAGAGATACAACACCTTCTTATGAGCAGATGCCTTCTCCAGTGTAGTGAAAACCCCAGAAGATTCAACAACATAATCAACCCCATAATCGCCCCAAGGTATTTCCTCTGGGTTCCTGTAAGGGATTGCTTTATATGTGAAGACTAGATGGCATAACTTCAATTTATTGCTTTATATAATACAACTTCATAACCGCTAATAAATTATATACTCAGGTGACAGGCCAATGTCATGAAGATACCTTTTGCTTGTGACTTTGATTTGTTTCCCATTTATTTCAAGAGTTGAATAATCAACAACCCGGATGGTCCCCTTGAAGACTCCATGGGTTGAATCATATTTAAACATATAAGCCTGAACAAAGAGATAAAAACAATACTCCGTGATTCAAACGTACTCCTCATGATAATGACGTACTCCTCATGATAATGACCCAGAGGTCCAAGATAGATTAAGAAACAGCTTGTAACTTTTATTTTACCATGTATTTAGCATCAATGAAAGGATCGTTCACTGCCACCACATCTACATCATCCCTCAATGTCCCTATCCGTAGCACGAGCCTTCCAATACGACCAAAACCTGCAACACAACAAAATTACATAACTAATTTAGCCTCCCAAATCATGATATAGATTCAACATCGTCCTAGTTACAGTTCAAATAGCTACTCAGAGAGTACTCTCAGTTTCACATGCAAAACTTTTGCCGGGGGGGGGGGGAGGCGGAGGTGGAGGCGTTATAATTATAAAATCTAGTATGTGAGGAAACTCAGGAAACTAATGTAAACTTCCCATTTAGAGTGCACATATTACAAAACAGATCAACTGAAGGTTTTATACTCATGACCACAAGAAAAATTTCATCATCAACCCATACCTGTCTCACATAAGTTCCATTATTCGTCCAACCATAGGTGATATCTCATATAAACTGTAGACAAGATACATTTGTCACAGGAATTATCATTCAAGAATCTTTAAAGTTATATGTATCTTTGGATTTAAGGGCAAAATCAACATAAGCTCCTCTCCTCCAAGAAAAAGCAATCACAAAACTACTCATCTAACTTTGACGAGAAACTAAGATTTCTCAATGCATCCCAAAGTGTCTAAGCTTGAGGGAAATTTTGGAGGGAAGCAAGGGTGATTGAATACACTTTCAACTCACGTCTTCAGCAATTCTCTGATGTGTTTGATGCTTCCTATCTTAACAGCCAGTCACAAAATCTTGCAAAGCTCCAAAAAGCTGTGCTACTGAGCCAACAAAGAACTTTTTCATAGCGAAAATCAAGGCATGAGCCTAAATTAATATTGTAGACTGTCTCCATTGTCACTAACTGGGTAACATCACAAGATGTATGTCTAGGCTAATTCATCAGAAGTATTGGTACTCAGCTCCATATATAGTGATGTACTGTTATTTCTAGAAAGCCACATGAAGCTTAAGGAAGTCTACAAAAGACACCTCAATCCCCCCCCCCCCAAAATGTCCCATGTAAGACTGCTCACGTTTCTAATGTCATAGTAAATCATATTTCATCAACAGCATGACCATTTAAGACATGGTGTCACAAAATGAACTCTATGTCTCTATCTCAAATTTATTTAATAATTTACAGCAAAAGAATTTGAAAACAAAATATTAACACAAAAGAGCAGCTAATCGATCAACAGAAAAGAAACTTCATCTTAGAAATGAAGTACGAACATATACTGATCTCACGTCGGTACTCGGTAGCATAAAAAATTATTAAGAATTGCAATTACAAAAATATAAGCGACACCATGATCCAGGCAAATGGTGATAGGGCATACCATTAATTCCAACCCTTGGCTTTCCACCACTCTTTGATTCTAAAATTGAACAAAAGTGATCATTAGCATTAGTTACATAACTGTACAGTCGATCAAGATGTTATTTCAGGCTGCAAATATAAATGTCTCGCACTTACGTCTAACTGCTGAAGGAATCGCAGTGGCAGTAGCTCTAATAGGCTGCAAGCTTGTGGACCTTGATTTCCTGCCACAAGCAAAAGAAGGTAACCATATTTAACTTCCATGAGAACCCAGAGTCGTTCCATAGTAAGATCACCGATCCTCCACTGACATGGCTGTATTCCCTTGAGCCTTGAATACAAGCTTGTCAACATTTTCATATCCCCATGCGAATGCAGCAAGTTAACTCCAGTGCACAGACATTTATTTAAAAAACAGATTAACAAAATCAATGACTCAAGTGAAATGCACAATACGGACACAATAACACATTAAAACTGGCAAAAAGAACTCAAACAAATGCGATTTAATTTCATCAAAGAAATTTCTCGATAGAAGTGCTCAAAAACGATGTAAACTCAAAAACAGAAACTCACAAACTGGCCTCATTCTGCAGTTGTTGATTTCATCAAAATCACGATGAAAAATTTCACGCACTAAGTATACTCAAGGTCTTAACATAAGAACTTTCTTCGTTTTCTCCGAATCAACTCGCTCTTTTCATACAGAGTCTCACAAGTTCCTACTAGTGGGATCATACTATGGGCTGGTGGGCCCTTAACCAAACGCCATTCGAGTGAGACATTATTTCGTTGAAGAAATTTTGGAAACATTGCACCAAATAAATTCATGAGACCCAGAATTTCCACGCAGGCTCTCAAGAGACGTTCGCAAAACACACAGAAAAGCTTATGAAAGGTAGCAAACACTGAACTGGAAGGAGGAGTAGCCGCCATGAATAGCAGTGCCGACAACGCCAATCTCACTCTTCAATGAACTAACCTTCCGATTGAATCCACCGAATGAGACCTGAAATTCACAAGCACAAGCTGCAATCAACACCACAACAAAATCGACATACAAAAACCGAAAAACAGAGGACAAAGACTGATAGAAAGATCAAAATGCAATAACCAAAATGAGGTCGAAAAAACCTTGTAAACATCGGAAGGACGACGAACAGAGAACTCAGAACACGAGTTCTCGAAGAGTAGAGCAGAAGGTGCAGATCTCATCAGAGAAGAGTACGCCATTTTCGCTTCTCTCCCTAGATCAACAACAGCACACGCACAGCAGTAGTGGATTCTGCGGAAGAGAGAGAAAAACCCTAGAAAGAAGAGAGAGAAAAAGGGTAGGTCGCCGAAAACAGCAAGAACAAACTGCGTCTTTCTTTGCCTTTCTCTCTCTTTGAATGGAAAATGTTGAAAATGGCGACTGGGACTGGGGAGATCTGAGAAGCTGGCATTCTAAAATGAAGGGAAAAAAATATGAGAAACACGAATTATTTTTTTTTTTCCCACTCTCCTCCTATTTTTACTTGATTAGACTAGTGCTGAATTTAACATCAATTCTTAGTATCAAATGATGAGCTTTTTGTATGTATCTAGTGGATCTTTAGTGGTAAGTAATGATTTTTTATTAAATCTTTTGTTATAATAATTCAGCCATTTTTTTTAAATAGAAAATTTTTTAATCAAGTCTTTTATTTCTTGACTGATAAAAATATTAGTTTTATATGATTAAATTGAATTAATTTTTTAATATTAAAAAGTAATTTTTTATGCATAAATGATAAACCTTTAATGTATAGTTGATGAATCTTTATACTTAAGTGGTAAACCTTTTGATATTTCGAACAATGAATTTTTTCTATTATGTGATGGATCTTTCCAGGGTATGTACCTGGGTTGTATAGGTGTGTGCGGTAGAGTTACTGCTTTATTTGGGGGGGGGGGTGTTTCCAATGGTGCAATGTCGTGTAACTGACTGTTGTTGGATGTTTTGGTACAAGAAGAAAGTTGACGGAGGGTAAAATTGGACCCATGGGTGCACTAAAAACAAATTCACACAGTTTGCAAAACGATCCGTCGTGTTATACAAAATTATTTTTTTCATAAATGAGATGGGTTGATGCATTAAAAGGTGAAAACATGAAAAAGCCTTGATCTATTTTCTGTTTTCCCGCTCTCATCCAAATTTTACTTGATTAAATGAGTTGTGAATTTAACATTGATCCTTAGTATCAAATA
>JACYFF010031958.1:6798475-6813553 GCA_017589665.1 Selenicereus undatus | reverse complement strand
TTCCTGACCCGGTAACATGGGTTCGGGATGGTCATACAGTTATCTGACCGACTTCTCCTCTCTGTGCACTTTCTCTTATTTTTATTTTTATTTTTATTATTATTATCATCTTTTTGCACCTCAATCAAACCACTAAACCAGTCAGTACTCAACAGTCCTTCAAAAAAAAAAGCGGCAGCTTGTGTCAATTTATGAGTTTTCTGATCAGAAAAATCATCGCAAATCAAGATAATACAAGCTGATCATAAATTTATAATTGCCTTTTGATTTTCTCAAACTCTATGGCAATTAAATTAGTATAATACCTTGTAGCAGTTGTTAAGGAAAATAAGCCAGCGAAAATGATGCAACCTGTGATAGAAAACAAACTCAAAGTAATAGATATCGGCTTAGGCCAAGCAACCCTCAGAAAAATCCTCAAGAATAATTCATGTTAATTCATTAGACCATTCTATGTTAATTCATTGCCCCTTATACTGCTCTAGAACATACATAACTTTATGATTATCGGATCAAATTAGGTCTACATTATTTGACTAGTAAAATTACACCACCTTCGAAAACATTCAACAAAATACAACAATAAATGTCGAATATCCAACGCAATCCTTTATCGTCTAAATCTGCAAGAGTTGCACAATAGGTGCAACTTCCATTTAGATAGAGTTGGAATGTTGCTATGACAATCAAATGTATCTAAAATTAGTGATGTGATATTTTGTGTTTCTGCTCATGTTGACGGTATGGCTTGCCTCTTAACATCATCAAGAAGTTTGAGAAAAGTTATTTTCCGCTTCCATATTCTTATGACCATAATGTGTTTTTATGGTCCTTCTGATCAACTTTGGCAATTTATAGAGTGGCAGACCCTATTTAGTTTGAATGCCCGAACCTTGTTTTAAGTGACTCACACTGGATGATGATGGTTGTTGTAGATTGATTTATTTATTTATTTTGACGAGGGGGAGGGGTTTCCTCTGCAGTTGATAGGCCAAGAATTGAGCAGGAGGACCTTCTCCTCAGTTCTCATATATTAACCTACCTGAACTAAGCCAACCAATTTGGGTCACCAAACCCAAAATTAAGAAGGATCTCTAAATCATGCAACATGACTTAAGTATTGCTACTTGCCAGTCCTAGTTCATTACACTTTCTTCCATTTAGGAAACATATTCTTTTCTTTTTTCTGTCTTTTTTTTTCTTTAGCCTTTTCTTCTACACCATGCAAATGATTGTACATACTAGATGTTCGTCTTTGACCCTTTGATGTATTTAACTTTTTAAAAAGTGATATTCCTGTATCTAAATCGGATACCGACTTTCGAACAAATCCCCTATTCTAATACATGAAAGAAGAACTTGTCCATATGAAAGTATTTCGCGATTGTACTTTGTTCATATGTCGTACAGCACCAAAAGTTCATTTTAAGTTTGTAGTAGTTGACTTAATAATTTGAGAGGGTTTCAAACTTTCAAGTCAATTTAAAACTGAGTGCGATGATTTCCAATAATTTTTGGAAGATTTCAAGTCAATTTTAAAATTACAAAAATTATCAATTACTCACATAGTGAATTGACTTTGGAAAGTTGCCCCATCCCCCAGGAACCTAAAACTCAACCATAACAAGGGTCTGTTTTATTTCGCATTATAGATAGATGTAAAGATATATGAGGAGTTCTAAGGAACTGTAAGAAGATGTAAAAAGCTGTAAGGAGATGTAAGGAGCTGTAAGAAGATATAAGAAGTTGTAGGAAGTTGTAAGGATAGATGTAATAAGTTGTTGAATATTATAAAAAATCTATATGGGATGTAAGCCGATGTAACGAGATGTAAGAAGATGCAAGGAGATGTAAAAAGATGTAAAAAAATGTAAGGATTATGTTAAGGATGTAAGAAGCTATAAGTAGATGTAAAATCTTAACTAAATCCTAAAAAATGCGAAATGAAATAGGCCTAAATAGATTCATTACTAGAGAGCTACCGGGCTGATTAAATGTGAAATTTAAACCTAATCCAAACTGAATTTTCACCTCAAGTTGATTTTCTTTTATTAGATAAATTTAGAGGACAAACTTCAACCAAACAAAGATCAACTTAAGCAGAAATATAACTCAACTCAAATCCCAAACAAACGATCGTGTTTTCAGGGATGCAATGAGAGCCTCTTCTGAGTCTCTTCTTTTTCGAGGGGACACAACAATAAAAAGTCTGTCACTTGACATAGACATGGAGGCGATATCCCCTTTGAACATCATCTCTGACTTGTCGGTTGTATGTCCTCGTTCAAATTTCCTCCGAAAATTTTCGAGATACCATCACAACTACAACTGATGAAGAGCTTTCAAAAAAAAATTACCAAAATTGTCCCCTCCAAGCCAAGGTTGAGAGAACCGACCCAGCGATCGACCCGGTCGACCGAGTGGGTCAATGGTTCAACCGGTCGGACCGTTTGGACTGGGTTTGGACCGGTTGACCCGGTTTACCGTCCAACCGGGTTAGACCGGCACAACCCGGTGAACCTGAAAATTTTTTTATATATATTTGTTATATATATTTTTTTCAAATTACTAACTAAAATCTAATAGAAAAGTTACAAGTACAAAATAATAAAGAAGAATAGAAATGAGAAATTTATTTATGGTTTCACATTAATGGAGTAGCCTTATAAATATGAGTTCTATTATAGAATGAAAATTGAGAAGTCCCACATTGCCAATTTGAGCATGTTCTCAAACTTGGTAGTCTTATAAAAAAGTATAGAAGGCAAGTCAAAGACAATACAAAGTCATGGGTTTGTATTTAAAGCTATGCTTTGTAAAAGGACTCAAGGTTTGTGTGTTTTTATCACCTATAATTGGCATTCACACTTAGAAAAAAGTAATATAATTTAGATATAAATAATATAGTAACACAACTAATTAGAGGGTCATAATTTTTTTGATTTGAATAATTTGGTAAACCATACTTGAATATACAAATTACAAGAGTTTGATATGATAAACAAAAAATATACATTTATTACATTAAATGAAATAAAAATTACAATAAGTGAACTACTATAAAATAATGTGGAAGAAGAGATCATTAAATTATATATTTGATGAAAAAAGTACTTTTTGATTTAACAACATAAATTACTAAAATCTAATAAAAAAAGTTACAAGTACAAAATAATGAGAAAGAAGAGAAATAAGAAATTTAATTATAGTCCCACATTGATAGAGTAAGAAGTGATTGCAATACCCTCATTACATAAATATAAGGTTTGTTAGATTGTGAGAAATGAGAAGTCCCACATTGCCATTTTGAGAAAATTCTCAAACTTGGTAGCCTTATAAAAAAGGTATGGAAGGGGAAGTCAAGCCAAGGATGTTATTGAAGGGTTGAGTTGTATTCAAAATCTTCATAGCAAACAAATAATATTGATTTTTATAAAAAGCCGGAAAAAACCAGTTCAACCACAGGTGGGCCGGTTTGACCGAGTCAGCCGGTCCAACCGGGTTTTACCGGTTTTCCCCGGTTCAACAGCCTAAACGGTTTTAGAGAATTTCCGGACCGGTGCTGTGGCCGGTTCACGGTCCTGTTCTCTCAACCATGCTCCAAGCAAAACAAAATGGAATATTTGCAGCCCGCAACTAAGCACACGGACAACCACAAGGGTGGCAAGCATATAGTATAAACACTCGTCATATGACAGCCGAGAAATGCCATGTTACAAGAGAAGGAAAAAAAAAACAACGCAGAGCGGCAGCCCATAATGGCTGGAGCAGATTGTAGTTGCAGCTCTCACTGGTCATTATTATCAATATTTGGTGCCTCAACAACCACAAGGGTGGCAAGCATCACGAACAATAAAATATCATGCAGCTAATATTGCATCAAACTCCAACCTACTATCTCATCCAAAACCTGTTTCCCCAAAAAATTGTGAAAATGGGTAAAACTCGCAATTTGTGGTTTGGAAGAATTAGCTAGATGCCACTAACGCCATGTGCTCAATCAAGTCCAAAACTCGGTTGCTGCAAGAGGGAGAAACAAAGATTTGTCAGCAATCACTCGGGATATGGCCATGAGCGTGACACAAGATTAGCCGCAAATAGAAGAAGAAGGAGAAGCTGTACCTGTATCCCCATTCATTGTCATACCACGAAATCAGCTTCACCAATGAGGGGCTTAGGGCAATACCAGCCTTGGCATCGAATATACTAGATCTGGAGAAAAGCAACAGAAAATGGTTTAGAAGCTAGGGATTCTGCAGAGAAGTGGGCAAGTAGCAGATATCATGACCAAACATCTTAAAAGGACAGACATGGTGGTTCTTGACAGATTACATGATTGAAAGGTAACTTGAATGGAGGCAGATATTCCGTATCTACGACTACATAATTATTAATTTTCAGTTGGAGCATCATGTAATCATAACTAAATGGAATGTTAGTTACATTAAGCATGGCGATATAGAACAAACAGCTTGATCAATATAAACTCATGATTTTACACCAAACTCACCCAACAAGCACTCCAAGCACACAGAAGCAGGACAATACAACAGTTTGGAGAAGGGGAATCCAATTGTTTTCTATCCTCCACACATAATCAGGTTTCTCAAATCTGCTACATGTGTCCAACAAACGCATCTCTGCAGATTTGGACACAGCAATTTTCTGAAATGCATGCATTCTTTTTAGCATATGAATTATGAAACAAAGAGACAAGTGCCATACACGTGTCAAAAGGGCAAGCAGCAAACGTGTACTTGGGGTTAAATAATTCATCCGATTTAACATAAGCTAAACATTATTCACCATAATTTTGTCCACGTGCAACTATACTTTCAGATCTAGGACAAGAGCACCAGAAACAGCCCTACCTGGAGTCACCAAGGAAATCACTCGAGACAACATCATCCTCTGTGTATCCAAGAATGCCCTTCAATAGCCCCTCTGAAGCAGACCTGGACAGAGACAATGGCCAGAAGGATAATAATGAGACACAAATAGCTAATTCATGATCAAACCAATTAAAGGGTGCAAAAGAGAGGGGGGGGGGTACAGCCATACAGCTAGGATTCTAACAAAATAACCAGAGTACGAGACAACATACTTGATGGCTGCTTTAACATCTTCATAGGTGGCATTTTTTTGAAGCCGACAAGTCAAATCTACAACAGAGACATTTGGTGTTGGTACACGAAATGCCATTCCGGTAAGTTTTCCATTGAGGTCCGGCAAAACTTTTCCGACGGCCTACAAGCACTTGATACAGTTAGAAAACAAGAAAGAAAGTAGAGCTGCGTACAGCTATCCATTGGCATAAACATATTTTTAAATCCAAGAAAACATTTCCCAATTTCAAGACTGGGTTCGTTTCATTGTATCATTGACAATTAAGTGCACTAAAATGTAAACTGCAGTCCAGTTCCACACTTCTTTCCCAGAATTTCTGTGTGGCATACTGGCACAAGATGAATTGAAGTGTACTTTATGCAATGCTCTTCAAACAGTTTAGGATTATAATTGTGCTTGTCAATTTCAAATTAAAATTTCTGACATTCATAAATTCGAAACTAATTGAACTCCCCAAATTTTAAGCATTGCTTTGAAAATCAGTCATAAAGGACAACATCAATTACCCAAACCATACGACTACCCCGAAGCCCACCCGCTGTTGGATTGCAGAAGGAAGGTTAGATGTACACGTCCTTAACCTTGCAATAGATGGAACCGCTTCCGCAGGACCCTACAGTTACAACTTACAAGCCGTTGACAGCCAAATAGTCCACAACAACGGAAGCAGAGGACAGTCTACATTCGGTTTTTTTTCAGTCTACTACTAACTGGATGTGGAAAAGAAAAGTTGCTTGACAATTACGCTTTCAATAGTCTGAAAGCTAATAAAACTATATTGTTTCAGACTTCATCACAATTCAACAGGAGATTTTAATGGTGAATAATGGAAAAAAGTTTTTTTTTCTCCCCCAAATGGAGACATAGTAACTCCTTTTATTCATCTATTAATCTAATTCATACCTTAGCTGCACCAGTAGAACTTGGTATAATGTTCTGACCGGCACCACGGCCTCCTCTCCAGTCCTTCCTTGACGGTCCATCCACAGTTTTCTGGGTAGCTGAAACCAATAACTCACATATCATCAAAGCTGTTCATGAGGATCGGTTGCAGACATGAATGCGCCGGGGTGCTGGGGAGTAAAATGATAGGGGATGCGAAATGAGTTTAGAGAGGAAAGAACCTGTCGTAGCATGCACAGTTGTCATGAGACCTTCAACAATCCCAAACTCCTCATGGACCACCTGCACCATGATAGCAGATGGTGAATGGAGAAAACAAGTTATCAAAACTTAGTCACCACACTGACATGAATGGTGAACCCTATGAACCAAACAATTTTGCCTAGAAGACAGAAGACAGCAACCAGGAATGCTTCAAAAGGCCAGTTAAAACTTAAAACAAAGGAAATAATGCATGGTATTCATCACAAGAAATGGAAGTGAAAAAGAATGGTGGGCAGTGTATGCCACGATGAATGAAGCCAGGGCATGGACAAACACAGAGAAATTGTTCGTTGAAACTTCATGCTGAACATATGAGAAAAATATTTTTGCATCCGGGGTTTACTTAAGAATTTACCCTGAAAACAGATCATATGCCACAAGTGAATTCGCAAAGTTGGAGCATAGAAAGTATACAGTTATGACAAGCTCTAAAAGAAAGGTAATAATTCTTCTCGCAAAAAGATTTCCTTAACAAGCCAAAGCTGAAAGTCTGAAACCCAACCCCCCTTTACCCCCCCCCCCCCAAAAAAGGTGAATGCAATATGACGACAACAATCAAATAGAAACCAAATGACACCTTTGCCAGGGGAGCCAGACAGTTCGTGGTGCAGCTTGCATTGGAGACAACATCCATTTCTGGCTTATATGTTTTCTCGTTTACGCCTACTACAAACATAGGTGCATCAGCTGATGGAGCAGATATTACCACCTTTTTAGCCCCTCCCTGCAGAACAGTTTTCGCTTATAGTCACAGTGCAGCAAGAGACATGAATTGATCAGATATACACACAAAAGTGGAAGATTAGCACCTTCTTATGCGCAGATGCCTCCTCCAATGCTGTGAACACCCCAGAAGATTCAACAACATAGTCAACACCGTAATCACCCCAAGGGATTTCCTCTGGGTTCCTGTAAGGCAATACTGTAGCTATGCAGCAGGATACAGAACAAGATGGCAGCACTCCAACTCTATAAATTTAAATAATTGCAACCTGTCTAGAACAACACTAGGATCAATGCCAGGAAACTACCTTTTGTTTGTAACTTTGACGTGTTTCCCATTTATGTCCAGAGTCGAATCATCTATAACCCTTATGTTCCCATTGAAGACTCCGTGGGTTGAATCATATGTAAACATATAAGCCTGAATAAAGGAGTGGAAAGCAAGATTCAAGAATCCAGTCGAACTCAAAATCATAAACAAAATGTCCTAGACGAGTATGTAGAACAATGCAAACTCCTTTTTTTTACCATGTATTTGACATCAATGAAAGGATCGTTCACTGCCACCACATCCATATCATCCCGTGAAGTTGCTATCCGATGCACCAGCCTTCCAATGCGACCAAAACCTGACAAGGAAGTTACATTCATAATTAGCCTACCAATCAGGTATAACATGGAAGAGACCTTGTCCAGAGTAAAACTTAACTAGTTGTGCCTAGAATATAGGCAATATCAACCCACCATTTCTCTCTTTCTCTATCTCTCTCTTGGGGGGGGGGGTGATGCTTATAATTAGAAAACAGCTTATGTGCAAGATAGTAGGCAAGCATGAAGAATCGGCAAGGAACTAAAAAACAATATCAACAATCACAAGAAGATAAATCATATTATCATCAAATACTTCGAGGTGAATGAAACAGAGCATACCATTGATTCCCACCCGGATCTTCCCACCGCTCCTTGATTCTAATATGAACAAAGGCATTAATAAGTGTTAGTTAATACAATAATCGGAATTTACCCTATAAAGGAGCTCACAAGGAAGCTATAAAATTGCTGCCATTTACTTGGAACTGCTGATGGAATCTCGGTGGCAGTAGCTTTGATAGGCTGCAAGCCTGTGGATCTTGATTTCCTGCAGCAACTGAAATACAACAATTTACTTACAAACAACCAACAGGACACTTAATTAAAAGGGTGGGGGCTACAATGTATCATGCATCCTCCAATAAAATAGCGGTATATGTGTAAGTTTTGTATAGAAATCCTCAATATCGCTCAATAGAATTATACACAAAAAACCCAAAAAAAAAAAAGAGCAAACACTGAACTGGGAGGAGGAGTAGCCGCCATGAATAGCAGTGCCGAAAATGCTAGTCTCACTCTTCAATGAACTAACATTCCGATTGAATCCACCGTACGAGACCTGAAATTCACAAACACAAGCTGCAATCAACACCACAGTAAAATTTACATTACAAAAACCAAAAAAAACAGAGAGACAAAGACTGACGAAAAAGATCAAATGCAAGAAGAGAGAGACGCCGGAGAAACCTCGTAAACATCGTAAGGACGACGAACAGAGAACTCAGAACACGAGTTCTCGAAGAGGAAAGTCGAAGGTGCAGATCTTATCAGAGAAGAATACGCCATTTTGCTTCTCTCCGTAGATCAACAACAGCACAGCAGCAGTGGATGAAGAGAGAGAAAAACCCTAGACAGAGGAAGAAGAGGGAGGGGGCGAAGGTAATAAGGAGATGCGTCTTCCTCTGTCTTTCTGTCTGTTTGATGAAAATGTTGAAAATGGGGATTGGGGGTTGAGAGGGCAGAAGTTGGTATTTTTTATAAAAAATACAAAGTAGAAAAAGGGGCACTCTGATTTATGAGGAGAGAGAAAGTGTGCTTTCGGACTGCTGCTGAGGCCTTGCGTATCATGAAGACAGCGACGGGTACTAAAAGAGTACTGTTTGAAAAACCAGCGACGGGTACTGATCCGTCGGAATTGTTTTATGAATTGTTTTCGAAAAACAAGCAACGGATTCGTGCGTTGAAAGGTTTTCACTTGAAAAAGCTAGATCTGCGTCTCCTCTTTTCATTCAATGGCCTCTTTAAGTAAAGAAAGTGAGAGCGAGAAACCCTTGTGACGTCTATCGCCGCATCCCTAAGTGCGCTACCACCATTTTTGACCATCAATTGGCCCCTTTCTTGTTGATAAATCTTAAATTCGTGTATTTTCTCTTTCATTGTCTTCCATATTGCGATTATAGTTGTAACTTATAAAATTGAAAGTGTTGAATCTTAATTTTTAGATATGTATTTATGTTAAATTGGTAAAATTAGTGTTAAAATGCTTCTTCAAGACCCGCTCGTCCTCTCTTTACTTTGGGATTAGTCATCAATTTGTGAGATGTGATAAACATAGTATGATTATAATGTAAGAAGTGTGTTGTGTATTGTGGATTGAGAAGTGAATAAATCATAATTAACTGCTATGCCTTAATTTTTATAATTGTTTGACGATGAATAATATGTGTTTGTTGAATTCAGTAGTAATATAGTACTTGAAAATGCACACTGTATAAAAATGTGATCTGAAATTTTAGATTTAATACTAAGGATGGATCGAATTAGAATAGTTAGAAATGAATTTTTGGTTGGAATGGTATACTATGCACAGTGAACATGTTACTGCTAGTAGGCTATTGAGTATCAATTCTGATTATAACATGCTCCAAATTTATTTCAATGTAGTTGTTCAATTAATCAAAGATATATGTCCTTCTATTAATTGTGTGGTCAGACAATTGTACAAAAATAAAGAAGGTTGTGAAAGAAAAATGAAGAAGGTTGTGAAAGACCGTGGAAGCGATGTGATACCAGTAAACTTTATATTGTGGATTTGAACTTCTGATTGGTAACACAAAGGCATGTGGATTATATGCATGTGGTTTGTGGCATTTGGGTCAACTGTACTATTGTTATATGTTGTGTCGTATGTCACTCATTTTCTTATGATTTCTGAAGTTCATAGTAATAGATATTTATTTGCCTTTTTCGTTAATTCTTGCAGGAATGGATCCTAAATGTCATTCAAGGAAGCCAACAACTCAAGGTAAAAAAGCACGTACCAACAGGAGCTCTCACTCTAGTCCAGAAAACATAAATGCGAATAACCACATCCCTAGGCCTCACACTCCAATGCCTCCCAACATGACTGCTATTCAAATAGGAACAGTAATGGGCTCTTTCATTCCACCAACAAATTTTCAAATCCCTAGTAAAGTTGGGACAACTCCAACTATGCCTTTCCTTAATTATCCACAACCTTTCTTTAGTTCTCCTAACTCACAACCTTTTATCCCTAATCAACAGTTTGGAAACTACATTCCAAATCCCACCTCATTTGCTAAACATGTGAACCCAAACAACCCCGTCTTTACACAATCCCGAGATAATAAACCCAAAGAGAGTGAAGCGCATTCTGTTAGTGCCAATACTCCAAATGAGTCCTGGGTCAATCTAAATGAAAAAGGTCTTATTAACGACCTTGGATCTGAGGCAACCAGCTGGAGGCATTCTTCCAAATTTTCTCCCTCCCAACGAGCAGGGAAAGGTCACGTGCCTTCAATTGCTAAATTGAATGATTTAAGAAGGATAGTAACTAATTTGGAGGGTGAGCTCACTTCAATAGCAGAACAACACCGTATGCTTACGGAGAAGTATAAGCGATTGGAGAAATCAAATCAAATGTTAAGTCAAAACAATAAGGTTTTTCAGGATATAATGGTTAGGCAGCAAATGCAAATGAGTCAGCAAATTTTTAGCATGAGTCAACAAATGCAAGCATTTATGAGAATGCAACAAGCTTCCAACTCCAAATCATCACAGCATCCTTTTCATTCTGCCCCTGATCCGCAGTATGCAAATGGAAATGAAGATGACAATGAACTATGATTCTATGATTTATATCTATATATTAGATGATAAGTTAAAAATTCTATATTTTCCTGAGGAATTAAAATTTTCGAGCCATTGGATGAAGCATTTTTCTCATTATAACCATCAGATTCTTTTCTTCTTTTTTTTTGGGAAAAAAAATTGTTTGAGGAAAACTTCAAATTCATTAATTATGCTCTGAGTGCAATTTCCACTCCTAAATTGATTTAAATCCTCCATCTCTCTCTTTCTTTGCAAAGTGTATGTGAAGCTGACACCCCCAAAATCCACTTCTAAATCGATTTCCAGTCTCAGTTGTCGCTTTCATTAGCATTTTTCTCAATATTATTCTCTTGAGCCACTCCTATTTATTGGCAAAATTCATTACTTTAAGCAAATTTTTTTTGGTTTCGTTTACTAATTTGAGTTGAATTTTTAGTTTAAAAAAAGCAATGCAATACCAGTACATTAGTTTGATGGAGTTATAATCAAAATCCTCAAAAATTCGATTAAATTCACCTAGCTCATTTGAAACCCAAATGAGCGGTTGCAATACATTTTAAACGTATATGCGTATGATCATACGAGTTGAGTGTTATCTGAAAATGGATATGGATTTCGAAAATTCGCACATATACATATACTGGATTTACTACCAAGAGGTGAGAAATATGTTTAGGGCTACATTTACGTAGTCCATGATAAAGCTCAATAATTCACATAAAAAATCTTAACTATCTAGCCTATCAATTTTTTTGGTAAATTGACTTATATTCTATAAATATAAGTTGAAAAGAATATAGCCTAGACCAATTAAGTGCCATGCACCATGCAGATTAAAACTAGTATTAAATAAAAATGTCGTATTCAATTTAGCTTTATTAAACCTATCTGAATTTATTTTTATTCTATTGAATTTATCTATCCTTATTTCCACCAAGTAACTATCCAACTTATCAAAATTTACCCAGATTCATCATAACTTATTACATAAAAATAAGTTGAAAAGAATAGATCGAGCCTAGACTACACAACTTGCACAAACTAAAGTGGTTTCAATTTCCGAAATATTGCTTGTACTCTTGAGAATAATTTATTAGACCAACTAATATCAAATCTAAGCTTTACTTGAAACCAAACATAACTTGAAATCCCATCAAACCGCACTTAATTAAGACCCTATTCTCTTCGACTTATTTTTTGAAGAATAAGTTCAAATAAGTTCAGTTCAAAACAAGTTCAGCAGATAAGTTTAGAATAAGTCCAGTAAATAAGTTCATAATAAATTCAACAAATAAGTTCATAAATTTGTTCTTAATAAATTCTGAATAAGTTGAGAATAAGTTCAGTAAATAATTCAGAATAATTTCAGCAAATAAGTTCAGAATAAGTTCAAATAAGCTCAATTCACAATAAGTTCGGACAAAATAAATCGAAGAGAACTGGACCTAAATGATTCTATTACAATTAAAGTTCAAGCTTTTTCATTATTCAAAAATCTAAATACCTTCCAAACCTTTCTTTTCATCTTTTTAACAAATCTTTGCAAAGTTTAGCTGCTCTTCATGCAAATGCCCAGTAACCAAAGAAAAAAAAAATCCATAAAACCACCATCTCCAAGGGCACCGATAGATTTCACCTGCAGCTCTTACTAAACCACTATTATCAATATTTGGTGTTGTTGACTCCAAGATTCACATATTGATTTTGATGATAACAAATAATATAATTAGTGTTATATATGAAATTTTGAAGTGAGTTGATTTTATAATTATTCTACTTCATATATAATATCTATGGTCGGTCCAATATGCTTTTGTTGATATTGACTCCCTTAGTGGCTAAGAAAGTTTTAATAAACACAAAATTAATTAGAAGCTTGGATATAAAAAGGGGCTTGAATATTGAAATCAAATATTAAGCACTCAGCAAGAAAAACGTGGGATTGAATAAGGATGGGATATATGTGCATGATCTTAGCTTATCAATTGATTGATTGCTTAAAATAATAATTAAGGAATTTACTTAGTTGCCTTACAAAGTCTTGGACAATATACTTGCCATGATTCTTATTTACCATAAGAGAAATACACGCTGAAGGAAATTAGGCAAGCATCTTGATTGAAGAATATTTTAAATGTTGAATCAAGTTAGGCAATGAACTTTTATTGATTGAAGAATATTGTGAGAATGTCTGGTGCAATGTATTTCTGCAAATACTTTAAAGAAGGCAAGGGCCAACATTACATCAATCAAGATCGTGGGAAAGAGGGCAAGAAAATCCAATAAGAAGCTGTCAACCAGAAGTCAAGACCCTGAAAATCAACTTCAGGATAATCTGATCAGAATTTCCTTCATGGTGCATGGCTAGAAATGCTTACAAATAGACGCCCAAACCAAGGAAGAAAAACACAAAGGCAGTGAATGGAAAACAGCATTGAGCGCTTGCTTTAAACTATTGTACTGAGTATTATTTTGTGATCAAGAGTTGTGAGTGAATTGAAGATTTTTTATTAAGGAGTGAACTTAGGAGTTGGCGGGAGGTCATAACCCCCCATACTTAAATCAAGAGGTTGATTTAAGTCCTTGGGATCTCTAGAGTGAGGTAACTCTGAGAGATTGTGAGAGTTCATCTTAATAAAATAAGTAGAAAGTTGAATCTTAGAGTTGGATAATTGTAGGCTGGAACTTAAGCCTGATTGAGGCCCAACCTCGTTAAAATATCATTGCGTATTGTCTCATTTTAATTTTTATGCTTGCTTTCGATTTTGTTTTTAAAATTTATGTGATCACCCTATTCACCCCCCTCTAGGGTGATCTGGGTCTTCAGGTGTGTTGATATGCTGTGTGTAGAGCTAGAAAAAGTTGATTTGACACGATTATCGATACGAACCCGATACGAAGTTAAGTGGGTTTGAGTATGAAGCTTGAACCCGTTTAATTAAATGATTGACACAGTAAACCCATTTAATTAATTAGGTTATGTTCAAGTTGAGAACCTCGACACAGAAAAATACATGTTTAACCCGTTTAATTAAACGACTTAAATAGTTTAACCCGTTTACTATTTATCTACCATTTATCGTTTATATTTTCTATTGGAATTAGGCTTTGTGGTCTTTTATGGACTTGTTGGTTGTTGACTTGTTAGTTATGTTATTAAGAATTTTAGACAGTTTGACTTTATTTACTATTGTTTAACACTTGACTTGGCATAGTTTGTAACTTAAGTAGTTGGCTCTTATGTGAACTTTTCAAGATGTAAAATTATGTTGCTACTGACTGTTTTATTGGAATAGGTTCTGAATATATCGGAACCTGAAAGTTAGTTGCTATTTTGGTGTATTTTTGAAAGCAGTTATGCTTTAAAAAGTTGGAAAATATGTAATTTGTTTAGTAAATTATCTTTGGATTGAAATTTGTGTTATTAAACGGGTTGGTGGGTAAATAGGTAACCCGAACCTAACCCATTTTACCCGTTTATGTAAACGTGTTAGGTTCAGGTCAGCTCATTTAAATGTTAAGTGGTTTGAGTTGAAACTTTTCAACTCGTTTATTAAACAGATCGAGTTTAGGTTTTGGGGTTTTCAATCTATTTAAGTTCGGCACAAACACGAATTTGACTCGATACGACACATTATCTAGCTCTAACCGTGGGTATTGAGCATCACGAAGAACAAAATTTCAAAGCATATAGCATCAAGAATGCTTGATCTTATGAAAAACATCAGAGAAAGGCAAGCAGTTTGAGATGATGATGGATCATGGCCTTCCAAATCCTCAACTTTGGGCAAGATAAGTCATGGACTTCAAGATCAAGATATTCACAATTGATACAAAAACATTTAGGTGACGTCCATCTCATCCCTTCAACACATTTAGAGCAATGTTAACGTAATCGAACTGGTGATCGATTCAATTGGAGAAGTAGTCAATGATCAGTCAAATCGGTAAGAGACTGGTTAACCCAATTGACCTTTGAACTCATTAGGACAAGCATGACCGAGTTAACCGTACCCCATCATAAATATTACCAATAAACAACCTTAGTTTTTAAACTCAATGAACTTTTTAAATATATATCTTGCTATATTCTTAACAAACTAACAAATTCATATATAT